>JAABNX020000021.1:22988393-23011171 GCA_015163995.2 Mormyrus lacerda | reverse complement strand
GCCCTGGTAGTGAATGTGGTGAAGCTCCCCCCCCCATGCCTTACACCAAGGCTTAGCTGATAGGATTCTATAGTATGTGATCCTGCAAAAACAGTAAATGAAGCCAGATCTGATCACCGCATTAAAATGATAATAACTGTCTAAAGATGCATCGGCAGTTAATTCAGTTTGCTGTGGGTCAGTGTTTGCCAACTTGATCTTTGGGGATCTACAGATGGTCCACATTTTGGCTCCTGGTAGCAAAAACATGGACTGTCTGGCTGGGAACTAGGAGGGAGAAGAAATGCGGACGGTTTAAGGGTCTCCGAAGACCAGATTGGAAGCGGTGCTGTGGGTGACCAGGGCACTTCCTTGCAGTCGGTGTAATTCACCCTGCATTAAGGTCACCGGTTCGAACCCAGCCTTGGCACGTCTGTGGCTCCTTGAGCAAGGCCCTTAACCCCCAGCTCCCTGGCTGCCACAACAGGTGGCTGCAAAGAGCAAGTTGGGGGAGGCGTAAAGAGAATTACCCAACGGGAATCAATAAAGTATCAGTTATTTCATTATTATTATTATTATTATTATTTACCCGGCTTTCTGTTCATTGAATAATAGCCTTGTTAGAGTGTTGCATTGTTTGGGAGCTGAGCTCCCTGGGCATTCATTGGAAGCTTAGGCTTAGCTGCATTTACACCTAACTTAACTTGACAGCTCATCTCTTTGTAATGTGCTATTTGTTATGTGCTAAGTTGCTTTGGACAAAGGCATCTGCTATATAAAAATAAAGGTAGAGATGTAAATCCTCAGTTTAAGGTAATCAAACCTAATATACTAGCATGAACACAGTATGTCAGCCAAAGTAAATGGAGTCACTAATCTGTGAGGGCTGTTGCTTCTCTCTCTTTCTCTGGCACCATGCTTGGCCAGGCCCTGCTCTGACCTGCTAAGGGAAGAAGAGAAGAAGATGGAGCACTTTCTGACCGAGTGCACCGACGACCCCGCGTTCCACGATCATCTCTCGCGGCTCTCCAGAACCTTCTTTAAGCGGCAGAGGCAGCTGCGCGAGGAGCTCCTGGTCTTCTCCGGTGACCACATCAGCATCAGCCCCACGGTGCGTAGACTCGCCCTGGACCACTAAACTGGAAAACAGCTCGTTTTCCCAAGGCTGGGGGCTCAGACTTATGGGGGAGCTCTGAGAGCAGCTCTGTGGCAGAGAGTCCTGGAGCCCTACATGTATGATATATGCAATATTTAGAGTAGCAGAGATTCTGCTAGGTGTCTGTTGAAGGAGTCATTCAGATATTTACAAAGATGCCAGATCTGCTTGTATCGGTCACATATTTGTCACGGACTCTTACAGCAGAGTGTTAGTGTAGCGGGCAGCGTTGAAGTGTTTGATGCGATATTCCTCAGACTTTTTGTTCCCTTGTGTCACTGACTTATTTATACAGCAGCTGTCAAGCCAGTGACAATGACAGATTTATATTTATTCAGTTGGACCAGAATGCGTGTGCTGTGCCACTCCTTTTGATAATATACCAACACCCCTCCTTCCCCGCCCCCGCTTCCTCATATGCAGTTAGCCTCACTTTTTCCAAATGTTCATTCCCTCATTCCATCTTCATAAGACTTATTTTTCATTTTTTAGGGCCAATATGTTTTGCTTGTACTGATGTGATGAAATTGGAATATGGATTGGAATATTTGGCCATGTGTGATATTACCCGGAAAGATTTATTGCCCTCTGTGATGCACTTCTGTGTGTGTGACAGATGTGTGCACATGTGAATGATGTTCTAGCAAACAGCTTTATGTCTATGTGTGGGACATGGGGAGAGGAGCGATTGTGTCCCCCACAGGACCAGGCGGGATTAAGGAGCTCATTTCTTACAGGCAGCTCGTGATGCTCCATGGAGAGCCAATCAAACTTTAACTGTCATAGCTGTGACAGTGTGTATTACAGGGCAGTCCCAGGTAGCTGTGAAAAACATTGCACTCCACTGGGAACCTGCCTTTTTTGCACGGCTTTTGTTTAGACACATTAAGCTGTGCCGTGCAGGTGGGTATGTCGGAGTGATGGCCACTTTGGGTTTTGCCGTAATGATGTTGCGCCCGCTTATTCACCGTCCTCCAAAATGCAGCTTCTGCAGCCCAGCATCTCTTGGTCATCAGCATCCAAGGCAACGCGCTCTTGCTGCGCTTCAGTGCTGTGACCATAGAACCAGCCGAACGAGGAGCCGTTTGATGGCTTGTGACTTTCAAACGGCAGTCTGATCTCTTTTCCCTAGGAGGGGGACATCTGGCCCAACTCGACGACTGAGTTCACCGTAGCTTTTAAGCCACAGGAGGTCAAGGTTTATCAGCAGACTGTATACTGCGACGTTACAGGTGAGGAAGCTGGCCGTTCCCACAGCGTGCGTACAAGCTTTATGCGATCATGACAGCAGGCAGAAGTGAGTGGGATGTGAGACAGTGACAAAAAAAGCGTCTGAAGTCACTGGAATCTGAAACTGTGGAGCTCCAGTGTAATTCACATCCTTCAAAACTCATTCAGTTTTTTGTTTTGGAATAAAATAAAAATATTGTTTATTCAAGCATATTATGGTAAGTTTCTTTTCCGAAGAGTATTTTGACTACAATTAGGGGTGTTTAGTGTTTTGATTATGTAGTTCCAGAGTTCCAGCTTCAACCAAAGACTAGATTAAAAATCTGAGAACTGCAGAGTCCTGTCTTCACCATGGCCTGCATCTCTAACCCCTCCTACTTCAGCTCACTGGAAACTATCTGAAGCTCTGATTTTCATTCACTCATCGGTATTTATATCCGCGATACTGGGTACAGCACTGCCTTTGAAATGACTGTGGGGGTCAGTGTTTGCACTGGCATGAACACTGGGTTTTGAGCCCCAGCAAAGGTGAACATTGATGAATTAAAACTGGGGAAAAAAAACAAGACAGCCCCTGTGCAGGCAATTCTATAACAGGTTTATGGAGATCAATACCAGGGTAGATGGCTCTCTTTCCAAATGACGCCCTTTGGTAATTATAGGATAGTCACAGATTCCATGTCCTGATGTCAAATCCCTGTTAAATGTTTTTATTGAAGTACAAACTTTGTTGTGTTAATGTAATGAAATAAGTGTATTAATCCAGCCAAGAGCAGATCGTTCCTTTTCTCTGACCTGCCTTCATATATTAATAAATTACATATCAGAGAGGCTTTGAAGCTGAGTCACCATGCTGGTCCAGCCCAGAAGAGCAGGCAGTCGTCGTCGTAACATTAAACCTGCCCAGGAGTTTCTTTTTGTTTGTTGCGGTTGAGTGATGGTCTGCATCTCACTTTTCTGACAAAGGTTTGTTGGACTTTAGGTATAATATAGCTCTCAAGTTTCTGGCTGTAGTGTAGAAAATATGGACCTATATAAAGGGGGCATGAAACAGCCTGGTGGATGTATGTGTCACCCATTCTTCATTACCAGGACAAAGCTACTCATTTTTGCCTTCTGAACCTTTAATTACGAGTGATGATGCCTAACCCTTTTAACACCAGCGAAATCAAACACTAAAACACTGTAGTCTGCGGTAAAGCAGTTCATCTGCCACCCAGCACATTTCTGAAGAAGAGGCAGAAGAAGCTTCTGGATGGAGCTTCTGAAGTTTCTGCTCAGTCTCCTGCAGAGAGTAAAAGATCAATGCTGCACCTCTCGCATTCCATTGTTTCATTACTGTGGTCTCGCTGCTGCTGGGAGATACAGCGCTAGTCAGGCCTTCCGTACTGCCTGCAGAACAGAGTACGCTGTGGAACGCGCGTGTTTTACGGGGGTGGGAGTGTGGTTCATGAGTCCCTGTGTCTGAATTCATAGACATAAATTCATTCACTGAATGTGTCAGCTCCTCTCGGTCTTCAGATTGGTACAATCGGCTTGGATCTGAGTGCTTGTTCGTAAACGGCTGTTTCTGTAAGCAGGTTATATGGCTGTTTCCCTTCACCTGATCCCATGCAGGTCGAGAAAGTCGCCTACCTCTGCGAATTAAAGGGGAGGGCATCGGGCCCAGTTTAGAGTTCAGCTTCGACCTGCTGGACTTGGGCAACATCTTCATCCACTCAAAGCACAGCTATGAGGTGAGAGGTCAGAATGCCTGTATCACACTGGTGTCCCGTGCCTGTAGTGGCTAACTCTGTAAGAGTGTGCTTCTACCAAGTCTTACAGACACCAAAGGTGCCGGTGATCGGGGCTTCCTGTTACACTGCATATGACGTATATATTCCCTGTACGTATGTGATGGCATTACTCTATGATTGCATCCAAACAAACCTATAGAGAGATTGGATGATGAACAGATTAAGGTGAATGTTTATCGTAGTTGAATGAACAGATCTATATACTAATCTTGTGGAGAATGAAATGTAAATTAGGTCTATAAAACAGGTCAGCTAGTTCTGGGAAACTGTTAAACCTATCATGTGTGTTCTATATGACAGAACCGCTTAGTGTCCACTGCATTAATAATGTATATTGCTGTTCTTTAACCCGTCATACACAAATATAGCATACGGTTATGCACAGTGTTGTTTCCTGCAAAAACTGCACAATTTCTGATTAGTATAACTTGGGATGGTAAGTAGAACTCAAAGACAGGCACTGTGACTCTGAGCTGAGGGCTGAGGTCCAGAGGGGGCCTACTGTAGCAGATCTTCATATGGTGCCTAACCTGCGCTGCTCCAGTGAAGTTCCCGTTTGCCGCCAGCTCACCCGTATCTCAGCTATGGCTCTTTGTCTTCCCTCCTCTTGGGACCCTGTTCTTCTGCAGGTGCTCTTGTCCAACAAGGGCTATATCGACGCCCCATTCTGCCTGGTTCCACCAAGTTCTGCCCAAGGCCGCTGCTTCTCCTTCTGCCCCAGTGAGGGCACGGTTCCCCCAGGCTCCTGCCATGCCATGGTGGTCTCCTTCTCCTCGGGCATCCTTGGGATGTTCAACGAGGACATTCTCCTTGCCGTGGAGGGAAACCCCCAACCAATCAGCCTCACATTCAGGTCCATCATCAGTCTTTCATTCAGCTCATTTCCATACTCAGGACTTGCATTCTGGCTGGATTGATGGGGTTTATGTTTAATTACAAATGCTGATTTATGATGACTTTACATTCTGACACCTATTATTGCAGCTAAAATATCCAAATTATACAGTACCAGTCAAAAATCTAGACACATACTAAAAATCATTTGTTTTTCAACAAGATGAACATTGTAAATATTGATTTATCTTATGAACAAGAAAGGAGACGGAGTGCTGTGACTGATTACCTGCCCCCCCCCCCCGAAACCCTACTGAGTCGGCTTGGGATGAGTTTGGTATCAAAAAGCAAGAGCAAGGCAGCCAACTTTTGCCCAGAACTTGTGGAAACTCCTTCATGACTGCAAGAGAAGCATTCCAGGTGGCCACATCTGGAAACTGATGCCAAGAGTCTGCAGTGCTGTCGTTGGAGTAAAGAGGGACTATTTTGCACTCTAAAATCTGAGCAAATTCTGAAATGTTATACATTTCTTTGGGTCTTTGCAATATTTGATATGTATTATTTCATTGCTTCAAGGCATTTTATGATAAGGTGAGTAACATAGCTAAAATATATAGAAATTCATTAAAAGTATCTGTGTCCTGACTTTTGACTGGTACTGTACATATAGGATTAACTACTGTGTTTACTCACTTTTCCTTTTCCACACCACACTGGCACATTTGACTGGTCGCTCTTCTGCCTCTTGCAGGGGTCGTGTGATGGGACCCACCTTTCAGTTCAGCGTTCCTGAGCTCAACTTTGGCGACGTGTCCTTCGGTGGGTGCCTGGATGGCCCAACTTGCTGTCTGTTATTTTGGTTCTGGCAGGCGGTTTGATTTTCTAGTATCGTGTTTGATGAATTATGCCTGTCAACTGAAACAAGTAGCAGCTCCTCTGTCACCCTATTCTGCATAAGGGGATGGATTATTATTATTATTATTATTATTATTATTACAGGTTTTTCCTATTTTTGGTTCTCCTCAGGTTTCCCCTCTACCTTGACCTTCCAGCTTACCAACACCTCTCTGATACCCATGACCTTTAACCTCCGCATCCTGGGTGATGGCAGTGGCCCCCCAAGCATCAGCAGTATGGACCAGGTCTCTGACCCAAACCGCACCGACTGGGCCGGCCGCAGCGACCCGATGGTCCAGCCAGCCGAGTTTGCGCTCAGCCCCAATTCCGGCACCATCCACGCCCAAGGGCTGGTGGACATCCAGGTATTAATTTGGGTACTGCTGTGTTTTATTGAAGCCAAGGACATTTTAATTAAAGCTAAAATTAAAATATGGCACAGAAAGAATAAACAAGACACTGAGTTTATCAGTCTGTGGATTTTCCAGTTTGTTCTAACTAACATTGACATGACATAATGCATATTATTACATTCATAATTTCTATACTACACCAGTGCTGGATTCTCAAATCCAGTTTTGATTTTTAACTGCACATGTAGTTGCAGCCAGTATTAAATCAATGTATGATTGTAATCTTCAATTCTGACTGACGTTGTTTAACCTTCTGGGCACAGAATAAAAAATGAACAGAAAATGTTTAATCATTGGCAGAAGAAAGTAGTTCACAGTAAATGCATTTTCTGCAAATATGTTCAAACGTGTAGGCCAGATGTATTGTAACTGTGGTATAAGCGTGTTAATGCACTCCAAGCCATGCATTTAAAAATGCATAATGTCATGCATTAACCCTTACATAATACTTACATAATACTTATTATTCTAAATTAAATGTATAATCAAATCACTGTGAGTCAATAAGCTTGTGGCTGTTCTCGCATTTTCTATTTGAAAGGTTTTGAATCAGTTTAAGAAAGACTGTGAATTGTGGGCAGTTGTGCCCCCCCACCCTGCTGGTTTCGCGCTATGTATCTGAGCGCTGGCACACTGCCTGTACCGCTGCTTGTTTATCACACCGAGGCCATTTCCCATCACTGGGAGCCCCCCGTCTCTCCTGATGATGCGTCTTTCGGCCTGATGTCCCCCCAGTTTTTCACTCAGGTGTCATTTCCATCCCGCCCTGGCCCTTTGTTCGTCCAGCATGCTAACAGAATATACACGAGAGCATGTGGGATGAGGGCTTTGCAGAGCCGCTCGATCGTGTGACTGACAGGCAGGCGTGCGACTCCCAGCACGTCTTCAGCGCCCTGACACCAATCTGTGACATGCACAAGCGCTAACAAAAGCACCGGAGTGTCATATGTCAGGGCCCCTTCCGCATCGATTGAGAGCTCGCCTCCCGTCAGCTTGACCGACCTCGTGCCCATTAAGGCATAGTCACACCACATCTCAGCTTCGAATCAATAGATAACAGTCTCGTTTCCTGCACATCTCTGTCACATGATGGTCATGAGGCCCAGTGGAGCTGGCCGCCCCTGGGAATCCCTTGTCGTGTGGTGATGCATTTCCTTCTGCTCAGTGACACATGTCTGACATCAAAGACAACAAGCGCTCAGCTGTCAGCCATCTTGAACCAGACAGACAACAAAGGCACGCCATGCCGATGGCGACAGCAGGACGGGAGGCGTACTCCCATTTCATTTTTAGTGGGACGGGTTTGGTGTTTTTATTAAGGCTGCGCTGTTCCAGTGATCTGTGTGATCATTGATCTTTGTAGGCAGTCAGTCATGCTTCCTTTTCTCTCTCTTTGAATTCGCAGGTCACTCTGTGCCCTAACTGTGTGCAGATGTGCAACCTGGCCCTGGTGGTAGATGTGCAAGGAGTAGGGGAGGAGGTGATGTCCCTGCCCATCCATGCGAGGTATGGGGCCCCCGAGCGGTCCCCAAGCGGACCCTGTGAAGACCAAATGGACCTGCTCTCCTTCACGCTCCTCTGTCTGTCTGTCTGTCTGTACTTCCTGACTTCTGCTCAGATGCGTGGTGCCCAAGGTGCGCCTGGTGAAGCCCATGCTGGAGCTGGAGGGCTGCTTCCTGAACCACCCCTTCACGATGTCCGTGAAGCTCATCAACGAGGCCGACCTGCCTGCCTGCTACGGTCTGCTGCCGCAGGTTAGGAGGAGAACTTCTGGGAACCTGCAGAGAACGGTTCCTCTGGCTAATGCTTGGTGCTCCCTGACTGTCTGTGTCCGTGTTCCCCTCTGCAGGAGTATGAGGAGAATCCCTCCTTTCTGTACTCCAGCCCCCATCCCCGTGGGATAATCCAGCCGCGAAGTGAAGCAGAGATCCCTCTGCTTCTGCAGGCCAAGGTCGTGGGTAGGCTGGTGGGGGCAACTCGCATCGCTGTGTTTGGCAGTGAGGAGCCCCCGCTGGTAGGAGCATAACCTCTTTACATTCTTGGAATGCCCTTATGTTGCACTTCTGCCCCTTAAATAGTCTATTTAGGTTATTTAAAGTTGTGTACAATCTCGGAAAAAGGATAAAAATTTACCTTTAGGTAATTGTACCTTTTAATGCTGGTTGTACCTTTGGGATGTTCCTCAGAGTCTATTTCTATACCTTGAAAGGTACAATTACATGGGTACAGTGACAAGTAAAGGTACATATTTTAACCTTTTTTTCTGAGAATGTACTTGACGTGTAGCTCTTGCTCTAATACTGCTTACTCTTGTACCTGGGGCTGCATTGGAATTTCAGCCAGACTAAATTTATGCCTAGATGGCTCTACGACAGCATGAATGTTTGCACTGTACCTTTTGCCTCACTTCTACGTCACCTTGGGCAGAAGCACCTGCTCAATGTGTAAATGTCTGCTTCCGTATGTTCTGCCCCTTGCATGTTCTTGGCGTGAACTCCTAGCCATTTTAACAGAGATGTCTTGGAATCTGCCCACTCCGTCCCGCCCCACAGGAGCTGATCCTCTCCTGTGTCGGCGAGGGTCCTGTCGTTCACGTCAGCCCCACGGAGATAGACTTTGGCAGCATCCCGGTCTTGACCGACATCTCCAGGACAGTGAGGCTCCTGAACCAGTCTCCCATCCCGGCCCGCTTCTTGGCCAAAATGGTGCGTACCTCCACCTCTCGAACATTTCAGGCATGTCTTCACGCAGACGGGAAAGCGGAGAATGGAAAGAAGGGGAGAGTTGAGGGTCAGTGAAGGTCTATCTTCGCCCAATTGGTCTTAGCCTGACATCTGGCCTTATTCAGCTTCCTCTAATTGTGTGATTAATGAAGTATTTTGCTCTGTGGAGGGGTGGTGGGGGGAAAAGGGTAGACCTTTGCCTGGGAGGCCTGTAACCCTCAACCTGTCAACAGAAGTCAGGTACAGTCATTTCTGTCATGCATTTAGGTTTTCTGCAGTGCTGTAAACACACAGCATTATGGGAAAACAACTATTTCAAGCCATGCTAACCGTAATCTTTAACTAGCTCTACAGTTACATACATTCGCCTTCCCTTCATCTCTGCGTCATCGGCTGTGCGCTCACTTATCTCTGCAGCAGAAACGATCGCATTCTTTCTCGCTGTTTTCCATCTAAGAGATACATCTTTCGCTTTATTTTCATATAAATGCCTTTTCTATACTTTGATACATAAGCACAGATCACATGTGTAATTAGTGGACATACTCAGAGAAACCTGGAGCTTTGGAAACAGTCCTGTCCCATTACATGCCCAGCAGCCGTTTGTATTTTATGCAGAGAAGACAAGGAATTAAAAAAATGTAGCAGCCACAGCAGTATTTAGTCCACAATATAAAATATTGTGCTTTGAGAGACACTGCTGTATGCATCCGTCTTCAGTGCGGTACGTACAGTATCCATCTTCATTGCTGTATGCATCTGTCTTCCCTGCTCAATGCATTCGTCTTCACTGCTGTATCTATCTATCACAGCTGTATTGTATTCTATCCACTTATCTTGCTCAGGGTCATGAGGGGGTCTGGATCCTATAACACTCCGCATGACGGTAGGGGTACACCTTGGACAGGATGGTGTAGTAATACCGTATACTTCTGGGCCACATCTTCAGGGGTATGCATGGATGTGTCTGTTCATTCATGCAAATCTCACATCTTCCATGTGGTACAAAATGATCTCTGCAACATTTAGCATGACAACGCGATTTGTTCAAATGCGTCTTGATATTTTGTAACTGAATGATTATTATTTTTTTCCAACAGAACACTTTTCCGTTGTAATTGGTGATAAATGTGTTCTATTCTCGTTTTTCCTGCTTCTACGTTTTACCTTCCTGGGGGAGCACTCATCCCTCCAGACCATTATTAAGCTGGAGAGCCAACAAATCAAGTGTAATTAGCTTCAGGAAAGTCTAGGACGATCCAAACTGTTGGCAGATTTAATGACCTTGGTTCTGTTTGGTCCGCGGGCGTTTGAACCAACCAGAACGGAGGCTAATGGATCAATTTATGGCTAAGGAACAGATTGTGAAGCTAGGAAGGCAATATCATTGGCAGGTGTTGGAATGGTATGCCAATGAGAGACTGTAGGACGTTACTTCAGGAGGTACCGATGGACAGTGATGGAGGCACCGTAAAACATCTAATAAATGAGTATTACTTTATTGTAGAAACATCCTGGGTTTATAAAGGCTATCCTTCAGTTTACGGTCATTATACAGACAACCCAGCTTAGCCATGTTGAATTCAAGGAGCTGGAAGTTCTGCAGGGAGGGGAGGGGCTGCTGGCGTTAAAAGGTGTCAAGCTCCTTGCCGGCAAATTTAACCGCCATTAAATAACAGAATGACACATTTGTGAGTGGTGGGTGTCAGGGAGCTGCTGTCAGTCTGTGGGAGACTCCCAGTACAGCCGGGAGAGGTGCGACGTCTCATTATATAAATCGTGTGTTAAGACAATCACACTACAGCATAAAGCAGTGTGTTCATTCATGTGTTGGATGATCTGAGAGTTGATCCCTTTCTTGCCTCAGAGTTTCCAGGAATTCATATGGTGGGTCAAGTTCAGAACATCACCAGATGTCAATCGATTGCAGCTGCCCTAGGAGTGAATTACGGCCGCTAAATGGTCTGGTAAAGACATACAGACATACCTTATAACCAAAGAAAATTAAATGATATGATACGCATCGCAAATGAGTGTTTTGAATCTGCGAATATATGTTTCAGTTCTAATTAACGCTTTAAGGTCATTAAGGAGAGTGAGTGCATGTAAGTGAGATTTACATTTGGCTCTATTTCAGGGCTCCATCTTTTTAGAAGTAATTTGGTTTAGAGAACCATGCAGGTCTGATCTGATTAACTGAAATTAATATGCAGGAACTCGACCCTCAGGGCAAAATCCCCCCTATAAGACTCTTCAGAGTTTCTTTGAATTAATATATTTCATTCCCATTTTGGCTTTTATTTAAAGATTTTTTATTTATGAAATTTATCACTGGCAGTTAAAGTAAAGGGAGCACTAGGCCAGTGATGTAATAGATGGAACAATACACAGACACATACACAGGTTTTTATTCCTGTCTCCCGTTTTATCTATTTATGTTTATAGTACAATCCCAAAACAGTACTCAGAAAGCACTTAAAAATGACTTGGATTTTACACACGGCATGTAGCTCTGAAATAGGATCGCAGATGTTACTTTAAATATTATAGTTTTAGAAGTGTTGGTAACAATGCCACATTCACAATGTTAATGCGTGATTGATAAAGTAAGGGAGCTAGTTACTTAAAGGACGGTGCAATGTTACAGTCCTGCAGGCAGTATGACGTGAATAACTAACAGTTACTACTAGACGCTCTTCAGTGAGGTCATTATGCAGTAAATGATTGTGATAGAGAATGCTGAGGACCATTGAAGAGTTCATTATGTCTAAGATTGAAGCAGAAAAGCAGCATGATGCAACATATATTTATGCTTTAAAAACATGAAAACATTATTCATATTCTGAGAATGGGGTATCCCAGTATCTGCATTCGATGCTGTTTAGCTTTTATATATATATAAGCTAATATATTAGTATATATATATTTGTATATATAAAGTGCTTGAAGCCTTGGTGTTTGAAGGCAGAGATGAGTCGTGCCTACGGCGGCCCTCCTAAAAGAAAATGAAAGAAAATTACCCATTTGAAAAAATAGCATTTCCTGTGGTTCAAACTGTTTGGGAAGTTGATCTAAAGAGATTCCATCAGGTGAGGTGTTTCCTAAGGTGTGTTTATTTCTTAGCAAACAAATCCCTGGGTGCGACATGGATCAGTAACGGTGCCCTGTGGTTGTTTATTGATGACTTGCAATTCTGCCGAGAAGTTTCCTGACCTGAGTAGGAGTTGGAGGAAAGGAGACAATCCCAGAGCTGACTCCATTAAACTTGGCAGATATATCAGATGCTAATTCAAGGACTTCCATGCTGTAAATAGCTCAGGTAAAAACATCTTTGTGTAGGCAGATATTTCCATTCAGTCATCTACTTCATTAAAAACAAGGTGAATTATTACACTTTTTAATCACCTGAATAATGCCTGCGTTATAAATTTCTTTAGTTTACGAAAACTACGTGATATACTGTAGGCATTCCAAAAGCAGCCTCAGCCTCTTGTCATGATAAAGTGATGCTGGACAGGAAGAAAAGTGCAGCAGAAGATCCACCTGGAGGTCAAAGTGGACCTCAGGGCAAAGATGGCTGCTCTTACTGTGAATGTGTTGAAGTCCCTGCTTTTATAGATAATTCAAACAGAGTGATGTGATGTTCTACACCAGGAAATAATACAGGGTGGGAAATGAAGTAGCCTTCATTAGAGTACAATTGTCCTGGAAGAATGCAAGGAAGGAAAGTGTGAAGTGTGAAGGTACATTTTTTAAGGGGGGGTGTGGCTGCTCAGGGCAGACTGGTCAGGGAGAGGTCTCTGCCTTGTCCATAGAGTTCCCTCGGCTGTGATTTTGTTACCATGGAGATATTAAATATATGCCTAATATTAACTCCTGTATGTGTGCTTTTGGCAACAGTGTCTCGGTGGGTACTTGTGTTCACTCCCGTCAGGTTGAGGGATGAGATCCCACCTTTGCTTTTTGAGTGTGAAGTTTGCACGTTTTCCTGCATGTATCTCTCTACTATCCTTCTGCAGTCCAAAGACCTGCAGTTCAGCTAACGGCCTAATCTCTAAATTGACCAGTGTGGGTCTGAGCTCTGTCGTGGTCCTGCCATCCAGTCCAGCATGTTCCCTTGGCTATGTGCCGTATTCCCCTTGTGATCCTGCCCCAGAAAAATGTTTGTAAGATGGATGCATGTGTACTTTTTTAAACACAGGATCACTTAATGGACGTTTTTGGGTATTTAACACTTGCGCTGGACCTTTTTAGAAAGGGCCGCTTATCAGCGGGGTGGTTGTAAGTCTGGAAGGTCAAATGCGGATGCTGAGATATAAGCTGCTCTGCAGCCAGCAGAATGAAGGTGAAAATGCCCTCTGGGCGGCAGGTGCGCCGCCGGTCGCAGTGGCGGGTGGAGCCCAGCGAGGGGGCGGTGGCCCCAGAGGGGGAGATGCAGCTGACGCTCGTGGCTTGCCTGGATGACACTGTGCCCTTCCACGACAAGCTGCTCCTGGCCATCGAGCACAGTCAGGCCCACAGTGTCGCCGTCTCTGCCAAGGGCGAGGGCACCACCATCGTCACGGACCGGCCCTTCGCCCCCAGCCTCCACCTTGGCACACACTTTAGGTAACTGGCCCCCTTGTATATGCATGTGTGTCTGAATAACGGGGGTAGGGGGGTAGGGACTCTAATGATCATTACCGATGTAGAATAAAGGGTGAAAGAGGTGGGTGATTAATTGATCTTGATTTATAGATTTAAGAAGCCTTATGCTGGGTTAATCCCTCATACGCAGACATATGTCGATGGAATTCCCCATCCCTGACAGCGGTATACAGTGAAAATGTCATATAAATGCCCCCCCGTCAGATGTATATATCTGATTATGTGCCTCATGTAGACACAGGTGACTCCAGGCTTTTCTCACAGGGGGTGGAAGAGCCCAACCAGTAATCGATCCGGATAAATAAATTTGGAAGAAAAAAAAAAATTTGTAACTACATTCAAAATAAATTATTATTACACACATGATTAACACAAGTCACACTTTCAAATATAACTTTTCAGTAACAGTTCATTTTATCGAACTTAATATGTTCAAATTGCATCTTCATTTAACCAGAAGGGGATGCATTTGCACCCCCCGCACCCCTGGTAAAATCACCCCAACCATACATGGCTCTGAAGGCTACTGGGGGGCAGCACTGGTTATGAGCTCCAGTGAGCTATTAAGCTTTTTGTGTGACATTGAGCCCCTGGAGGTAAGTTCACTGTTCATGGCTAGCTTATACACAGAAGACTGGCCATTCACACATGAATCCAGCCAGTTTAATGACGGCTCTGTATGCCAGAGATGTAAAGGTGAAGCCGTGTTGTCATATGTTGGTTGTCATGACGACTCTTCCATGCCCCACTTCCAGCTCAGGTGTGTTAAGGTACTGCTTTAAGCTGACGAACCGAGGCCGTCACTCCCAGCAGCTCTACTGGGTGACCGATGGCTTTCCCCCTTTCTGGCGCCGTGCTGCCCCACCTTCCCGCCCCGACAGCTCTGGGGGCGATAAACGGCTGGATTCCCTGCACGCCCCCGAGTGCGACAGACCCGTCTTTAGCTTGGATCCCCCACGCCTAGAGCTGGCACCCGGCCAGTCTGCAGACATGGTGCTGACGGGCGCCTCGCACACGCCCAAGGTGAGAGTCGCGCCTCTTACCAGCTGTGCGGTTATATCTGTAACAGCAGAATCAGCTCGCTCAGTCAGGAAGCTTTTTATTGCACTGCTGGCAGCGGCTGATGCAGTCATTTCAAAAACAGTATGACCCAGCGACACTGAGCTCCATGAAAACATATCATATTGGGCCCCAACCCAGACCAATCCTATTATGCTCCTAAGAAAAATGTTCTCAGGGCAGAATGAAAAATTACTGGTTATCTCTCTGAACCAATCAGATCGTAGAGGAGATGAGTAGAGGAGTAGTAGAGGGGAAGAGGAGCAACCAATCGGATGTCTCTAGTTGCTTGGACCCACCTCTTCTACAATTTGATCGGCTATCTTTCTGAACCAATCATTTTTCATTCAGCCCTTGGAACACTTTTGCGTAAGTAATACTCCCACAAGCTAATTTTTAAGACTCCTGGCACCCAGGAGCCTTTGGAATCATCCTAACTCCCCCCACATTTCCATTCAGTTTATTCATAAGGAATTGAATTGTTCATCTTTGATCTCTCACCCCTGGTGGGAGCAGTGGAATTTTCCTCACATTCTCTCCACATATGCTGCCTGATATAACCTGTAGCCAAAGACCACAGGCTTTGTGTGATAACAGGTGTGATGCTGGTGTGACCTTATGGGACCGCAGGACCTAATCGCTTTCTGCTTCGGTGGTTTGATGCTTATGCCGCCAACCTTTTAATCCGGTTTGATTTAAGTAACTCCGGGCAGCTGGATTTGCAGCACAGATTATTTGTAGGTCTGCATACCAAATAGAAACCAAATGAATTAAATAATGCTAAAATTGCAAATGAGCTAATTTGAACATTGCTAGACACAACAGGTAATGCTCACTTCCTTAATCCTAAAGACCTCAGCCTTGTTAGTCGCATTTGCTAGCATTCATTTAGCAGTTAGCACAAAAGCTAGTAAAAAGCAGTTCATGGTAAATCTGTATGAATGTCTGCGTTATGCTGGGCATCTCAAAACCAAATAGTAGAAATAGAGTATCAGTATGTATTCACCACTTCACTATGCGGTTTCTATTCACTACTTCACTAGCTAGTGAATCAAGCGGCCATCTTCCTCAGATTTTGCCTTACCTTTCACATTTCTGATTTGGAGATTTTGGAGATTTAAAAAAAAATAAAAAGCATGAGCCCTGGATTCTAATTGTACCCTCCTGCTGTATCTGCAGTGTGTCTGCCAGTGAATTAGTGTGTACACTGTAATACACTCATTGTGTTTGGCAGTGAGTTAATGTATACACTGTATTACACTCATTGTGTTTGCCAGTGAGTTAATGTATACACTGTATTACACTCATTGTGTTTGCCAGTGAGTTAATGTATACACTGTATCATTGTGACTCATTGTGTTGCTGAGTTCAGGCATGTGTGTATTATTTTGAAACAAGTTTTACTCTCTCTATACTCCCCCCAAAGCCTCTCCTGACAATAAATACCCACAAAGCAAATACTTTTTCGCCACATAATCTGCTTACAACAAAACAGTCAGATTTAGCATGTTTTTGAATTCTCCTTGGTTGGGTTCCAAAGTGCTTGCAGTGAAAGTCAGTGGGATGTCTGGAGAAAGTCGGAGCGCAGCTTTCCATGTTTTCACTCTCAGGTTGTCCGGGAGAGGCTGGTGTGTCAGGCAGTCACAGGACAGCAGGGAGGCAAGAGAGTGATCCTGACGGCGGACGTCACATGCCACTTTGTGTCTCCTGTCCTGGAATTGTCTGCTCAGGAGCTCAGCTTCTCTGTGAAGAAGGTGCTTCCTCATTATTACCTGTATTTTTTTATTTTCTGGTTAAATAATCTGTTCCGTGCAAAGGTGGACATTTTAGGTCCAGAAAGTAGAAGTCCAGAAGATTTTGTTTCAAATAACCAGTTGAGTATAAAGAGTCACAAAGAACTCAACTGCTTGGTTGAAACAAAATCTGGATTTTGGCCTGGATTTTTACTTTCTGGACCTGAAATGTCCGTCTGGTCCTGTGCTCTCATCACCTTCACTGCATGATTCCTGAAATGAGCATGAGGGACTGATGCATTGTGCTGTTTTCAGCTAAAATCATTATTTGAGTGTTTCTTGCCCGAACGGAGATGCTCATGACAGAGAGCTTCCTGGTCGTCTCTCCCCACTGGTCACGTCTCATTTTATTCACTACAAGGCGGAACTCATGTGATTCCCTAGCCACACATCACCTGACTCCTGACCTATTGTGCTGCTGCCATAAAAACTGTCATTTATTTTCTTCCTTCCTCCCTGCAAATGTCAAAACCATCTCCACTCCTGTCCCCAAACATCCTTTTTGAAAGAGGCATTTCGCTTTACGGAGAGATCCCCCTCGGGCCGCTTTGAGGGTTTCGGAATTCCCTCAGCAGTGTCATCACAGAAACCAGCCTCATCCCTGAGCTGCTTCAGTCCTCCCCCTCCCCCCCATACCAGGCCGTTGCCGCGCTGGATTCATTCATTTTAAACATTACAGCTGAAAGCAGAAGCAGATACATTCATTTATTGTGCATGTTCCTCCAGCAGCTGCCTTGACGGCTGCTTGCTAATTTACTTCTACATCCTTTTTATTTAATATCAGTCGGTCCCATTTGTCTGTTTTGACAATCCAGCCTAAGCAGCAAATCTTCTTTAGGGATAAAGTAATTAGAGGCGTTAAGGGTCTGCACATGCAGAGTTAAAAAGCACAGACAAAGAGAACTGGAGATAAGGAAAGTTCTACTTTGCAACTTAGCAAGAATAGCATCTGGCGTTTAGCTCCTTCCTCAGTTTTTAATTACAGCGGGGCAGTTAGCCACAAATTACAGCCCCTCAGATGCCTCAGTGACTCGCTCCAGATTTTGCTCCCTGACATGATCCTGATAGTCTAGTCTCACTGGCAGATGCCTCCCCATCTCCAGTGCCATCTTAGTTTGCCCTGAACTACTGCAGGTTTACTGATCCATTTTTGTTCCATCTAATCTTTTCATAAAGTTTTAACCCTTAAGCACTTGCCCTGCTACACCTGGGATCGATGATCTGATCTGGAATCTGAGCTCATTTCTGGGGTGATGGGAATATTGCATCCTGTTTGGCTTTGTGGTTTCTATGGAAACCGTTCATTGTACAACAGGACAGCTGTAGTGAGCTGGTGGTTTGATAGATGTGTGAAGTGTGTGTGTGTGTAATTGGCTGAGAAAGATAGTGCCATGACACACTGCTCTTTCCAGGTCCCAGGAGAATCCCTGGTTCCAATCTTCCAACCCCTTGTCCTGACCAACGCATCCTCGCTCAACCTTTCCATGCAGCTGGTCCTGGCCAAACCGTTTGGTCTGTGTGACCACCCAAATGACCCTACGCTCACTACGTCAAAGGTGATCACAACCCTCCCCCCCCGGAATGGAGTCTATTCATTTTACCTACACGCCGCAGTACTGAAGAAGCCTGTTATACTCACTACAGTCTGTCTTGACATTCAGTGCTAATAATATTCATCAATGTTATGAAATCACTTTTTCACTTTTACATTAATCTGGATTAGTAACATATTTCTTGCTGTTAAACCTACTATTGTAGTAATTGTTTACTAATGTCATTCATTCTGTAGAAGCTAAAAGAACAACTGAAGACCAAATTTCCCAGACCTCCTAAAGTCAGACTTCCTCATCATATTTTACGTTACTGTGAATCAAAACTCACTCAATCCTCATGTAATCCGACAAAGACCTTTTGTTAAACTTCTGAAACTCACTAAGCCCACATGTATCCTGTGGACTGAGCGAGTTTCAGAGAATCGCCCTTCAGTTTCAGATGCTGGGTTTGGGCTTTTCCCGTTTATTATGCTGAGGTCAGTAATGCCCGGGACGCTTACTCACTGGCAGCTCCAGGTGCTGGCCGTGGGTCAGCAGGTGACGTTGTGGGTGCGCTTCGACCCATCCTACGGAGGGGACAGGGTGACACGGGTGGCTGAGGAGGACCTGGAGATCCGCCACCTGGAGCACCCCCAGCGGGACAGCGTAGGCCTCCGGGGGGAGGTGCACTTCCCCAACCTGCACTTCTCCAGCACCTGCCTCGATTTCGGCTGCATCCTCAGCCACACGGAGAGGCAGCAGCGCCTCACCCTGACCAACCGCGGCCTGTTGCCCGTGGCCTATCGGTGGCTCTTCCTGGCGGACCAGCGGTGCTGCTGCGTCAGGTACGGGATCCCCGTATTGCTGCTCGGAATGATCCTAGCTATCACAATCAGGAGCTAAGTCAAGTTTACCTGGGACATTTGATTTTTTTTTGTTTTTTTTTTTGTTTTAGAAGGAAGATTGGCATCGGGGCTGAAATACTCGTGTTTCCGTTTATTCATCAGGTGCAACATATGGCACATACACTGAGGCTGAGGTCCCCACAATTTCTTAAAGGTTGATAAACCTTAAACAGTCAAAATCAAAACAAGTGGCTAAATGATTAGGACATGTTTATGGACGATATGCCCCAGTGTGTCTCTCTGGCTCTGCCCTTGCCTCTCTGCGTCGTTCTCTATCTGCAAACTGACTTGTCAGCTCTTTAAAACCCAAATCATTCCAGCCATACTTAACTCCACGTGCCCTTAATTTACACAAAAACTGACTACTTTCCTTTTCAGCTAATATCTTTAATAACTTACTTATTCCTAGTGAAAAAGATATACAGTATTTAACTTATTGGTTTTATCCTACTCAGCAGTAGGGGTGGCTGCTCATTAGCAATGCGTTCATGAATTTTTAATGGTTGGTTTTAATCCCTGGGGGCGGGGGGGCGTGTGTGAGGTCACACACCGACTGTCCTCTGCTGCAGAGCTGTGCTGTAATTAAGCACTTGGAGCCAATCGCCCATGTTGACCAATCCAAGTGTCACACCTGAGCGGTCGTTAGAGGACAAGGCGCATCGACTGATCTGTAATCGATGCCAGGATGAAGGCCGCAGCTCCCAGTGCCCTCGTTGCTTTTTAAATCTCTAAGCGAGTTTTTCTGTCTAAATCACAAGGGCAGGAATTGCCGTCTAGCTAAAAGCATCTCTGCGCTTATTACACTGATACATGATAAAGAACAGCACAGGTCTGCATTCCTTATTTCATACGCTGCAAAATATCTCATAAAACATGCACACTGTCAAAATAAAGTATAAAATAATGAGTTTTTGTTCTATATTTATATTTATCATGCTTGCCAGCTGGTTGCCAAGGAGCCTTTTACATAGAAATGTAGAAGCAATATTGGAAAAAGTCATGAAAATCTGGGACAGAAAAAAGGATTTGTTTTTGTAATTTATATGTTATCCGTTTCTTGGTAGGGACACTTAAAAAATAAATGTTTAATTATTTATAGTAGCCTACAGTAGTCAGACGTAAAAATTGTGCTATACTGCGAGCTTGTTGCTGTTGGAGTGCGTCAGTAATATATATTATCTTAAGATTTTTGTGTGCTTGTTAGTTCAGATGTGTAGATTTCTTTCCAAATCTTGTGCTGGATGCTGTGCAATGTTTTTTCTTTTTTCCATTTGTAAATTTGTTTTTGTGCTCCAGGAGCCTTCTGCTTAAATGACGCGGTTAGAGCCGTCACAGTCCCTATAGCCATAAGTGTGTGGTTGATTCCCCCTGCCCTAAATGTCCATCTTCCAGCTGCTTAGCCTGCTCAGGGTCCGCTTGCCACAGAACCGCTGCAGCAACCCCCCCCCCCCTCCCCCGACTTGACATGGGGAGTGCTCTTTTAGTAGGGGGGTGCTCTTTTAGAAGAATTGATCTGTTGAATCAAGATGAAACAGGGTTAAATATTTACAGGCTTTGTTGTCGTACTCTAACGCACATTGACTCCTAACCATGTACCGGGTGACAAGCGATTTTACTGATTTAAACACTGGCGCATTAAGTGGGTGCTGGTATCTTTCCCAAGTAGGTTTCCTCAGGAGACAACTCTGGACCTGGGCCACATCCCGGAGGAGGAGAAGCAGAGAGATAGTCGGCTGGACGGGTCTGAAAAGCAGGGTGGAATCAGCAAGATGGGCCGGTATACCGTATTCTACCGTATTCGCGGATGGACAGATGCCTGGTATAACTGTAACCGGGCTTATATTAGATGAATGTTATTGATCCCAAAGGGAAATTCTCGCATGGGTAAAATCTGCATTAGCAGTGAATCAGGGCCTCCCATCTATTAGGCAAGAATTCTGTCACTCCACCACCAAAGCGACACTGAATGCTTAACATGACATCAAAATGTACTATAAATGGAAGTATTGTCAGGAATGACCTTATAAAAGTGTGACGTTACTGTAAAAGGGAATCTGCGGTGTCGTTCTGGGCAGCTAACTTACGATGTTTTCTTTTGAATGGACTGTGCTGTGGGTCCCAGTCTAGACCACAGACATAGCCATCCCTCCTTTTCTTTCATACCTGTCAGTTTTGTGTAATTGAATTCCTTTTTTTCCCCTCAAGCTTGTCTGTGCAGCGTCAGGGGATTAGCTTGATAAAAGACAACACACAGAGATGAGCGGCGTACGGCGTGGAGAGAGAGTGTGTGCCTCTCTGTTTATCCAGAAATAGGATTTGAATTTAAATCACCTTTTTGAGAAACATCGTGCTTTATGTTTCCCCAGATCCCAGCGGTACAGTGTAAATTAATTATCCCTGTTAGATAATCACCATACATACTGTCTGTGCCGCTCACCTTGCATTCATTTCCAATGCAACTATTGCCCTCTGCCGGTAGGAACAAGGCACGCTCACTTTCTGCTGCCAGCACAGTTGAAAATGAAGAAGGAATTAATTCGGCAAGGATATAAAAAATATGGTGATAACTAATAAAGCCCATTCGTACTGCAGTAACCTCAACTGCTGATATATTCTGTCAAAGATGTCCTCTGAGGGTGTCTGATATACATATGGGCTGCTCCTTTCCACCATCAGATGATGGTCTTGCTCATCTAGAACCTTTCTCCCTTTTTCCAGCTAAAGCCTTCATGGTCGTGGGAGTGAGAATATAAGGAGATCTTTCCTCTCGCTTTCTCTACATTTATGTGTGAAGGACCAGGGTCTTTAAAATCCCCCAGAGAATTTACTGTATACTGTATTTTTTCTATCTTAGATCTTTTTTGTCAGTCATCTTTAATGCACAAATATACTGTTAATAAATGAAGGCAAACAGTGAATGTGTTCAGTGATTGTTGATGCTATGGTACCACAGGAACACTGAGTTTCCTAAAGCTACGGAAGAGCAGCTGAAGAATGAGAGAAACGGTACTGGAGCTGAGGCCACAGAAGGGGGAGGCTTTGCCAGGGAGACGTCCTGCAGCAGCTCTCTTCTCCGTGGGAAAGTAAGAGGAAGGGCCTTGTACATAGACACACAAACACACAAACACACACACACACACACACACACACACACACACATATACGACAGGGTGATTTCACTGTCGGGCCCTTGAGTAAGGCCCTTGACCCCAATTGCTGTAGTCTATGACCTGGCTGACCCTGCATTCTCAATGGTATGTCTTACATATATGTATAACAGTGATAGTACCTGTAGGTGATATGCCTGCCAGAAGGTACAGCTTGATGGTGCTGCAGAACCTGATCTATAGATCACTGTTCAATAAATGTGTCCTTATATCTAGATAGTGCTGGATGGTAATGCACAACACATACATGAAGTCGACCGGGACCAGAACACCAGCAGCCTTCAGGCCCGCAAGCTCAGCCAGGACCTTCAAAAGCTTGAAAGTCGAAATGGTCAAAGTGTCATTGATGTATCTAGCCATGAAGAGTGGGACAGGACTTCTTCAATCCAAAGAAGCTTCAGCCAAAAGTCTGTGGAGGGTTCCATACTGGGTATAGAAGAGGTACAATTTCTCAGATAGGATGCTGCCTCAGCTTACTTCTACTGGATTTCCTTATTAGGCCTTGTCTTCCACACTGGGTATAGAAGAGGTACAATCTCTCAGATAGGATGCTGCCCCAGCTTACTTCTACTGGATTTCCTTATTAGGCCTTGTCTTCCACACTGGGTATAGAAGAGGTACAATCTCTCAGATAGGATGCTGCCCCA
>JAABNX020000021.1:22953987-22972772 GCA_015163995.2 Mormyrus lacerda | reverse complement strand
TTCGGTTCATTGTGTGTACAGCAAATGAGCTATATAATAATAATAATAATAATAATAATAATAATAATAATAATAATCAATACTTAATTGATCCCCATGGGGAAATTGCCTTTATGCCTCCCTCAACTTGCTCTTTGTGAATATATATTGTTTATACTGTATATAAGTTAAATCTAAGTATAACCTGGAAATCTTATCAATAGTCTGGCCCACAGAATAGGTTTTATTAATTTCTGTCACGGTCATTAGCTGCTATCAGCAAAGGACATATTCAGGTATCGGGACAGAGGTTTGGTTTTGAATGTAGCTCACACCTCTATCAACATCTGCTTGTGGTTACTACCTGGGGGGCAGGTATAAGGAGAAGAGGTACCCAGAAAACATGGAGAGGCTGGTCATGCACAACTGCTCCCTTCTGAAGGCTGAGATTAATTTCTGCTTCCAGCATGACACCAAGGCCACGACCTTTATGCTGGACCCCCCCAGCATGACCCTCAATCCCAACGAAAAGCAGGTGCAGCTGCATCATCTCTGAAGCTCTCAGTAGCCAGAGGCGGACTTTCAGGTCCTGAAAGTAAAAATCCAAACCAGGATTTTGTTTCAACCAACCAATTGAACATAAAGAGTCACAGTCACTAGTTGGTTGAAACAAAATCCTGGTTTGGATTTTTACTTTCTGGACCTGAAATGTCCACCTCTGTCAGTAGCATAAATTACAACAACTCAACTCAAACAAATTTTTTTTTTTGCTAATAAATTTACTGCATATATTTAGGCTCAATGGGCCTCATTCACCAAACGTTCTTACGAACAAATGTGTTCTTAAACCCCACGTACGCACTTTTTTGCAAAGATTCTGACATTCACCAATGTTTTCTTTTCTGAATTTGTTCTTAGCTAAGAACAGTATCTGCGCACGCTCAAGACCATTCGTACGCACATTTGAGTAATGATAGTTTGTTCACAATAATTTGTTATAGCAATTTTGTTCATTCTGCAGTTCATAGAATGATACTATTTTAATAATTTATAAAAGTAAATATAAAAAATAATTTTAAAGTGTAAAAATTATTTTCATGGTAATAACGGCGATCATGCAAATCATAAATAGGTCAGAATCTTCGTAAAAAAGTATGCGGTTGGTGAATGATGCCCAATGAGAGTAACTACCACAAAAACAATATTTATATTTTAGTGGTTATTCTTTACGCTTTATTCTTTGATTGTGATAGACAGTGTTTGCTGGAAGGCTGTGCAGAGAGGTTACAGGTGGAGACCTTGCTGAGATCCCATTGCCCTCTGCCGTGCTCCAGGGGCTGACAGTGTGGGCGTACCCCACCACCCCAGGCCTGCATGAGGACAGCATTGTGTGCTGCGTCAAAGAAAACCCAGAGCCCGTTGTCTTCCGTATTTCCTGCTGGGGGGTCCGGCCTGAGCTGGACCTGGATCGCAAGCAACTGCAATTTGACAAAGTCCTGCTGAACAGGTATGATTATGCGCCCACCACCCAGCCCATCTCCATGCAGCTGGAAGACACTTGTTTTCAGTTAAATATACAGTGACTAATGCCCAGAGGCAGACATTTCAGGTCCAGAAAGTAAAAATCCAGACCAGGATTTTGTTTCAACCAGCTGGTTGAGTACTCCGTGACTGTGAGTCTTTATGCTCAACTGCTTGGTTGAAACAAAACCCTGGTCTGGATTTTTACTTTCTGGACCTGAAATGTCCATCTCTGCTGTTGCCATGCTGATACCATGATTTACATACCTATATAACGAAATGTATCAGTTCATTTTTACTTTGCTTCACAGGTTATTGATTCTTGTCTGCTTTAAGTTCTATCTCTTCTACCTCTATCACCTACTCTTTCTCTAATTCTTGCTCTGCCTTTCACTACCTTAGGAAAGTCACAAAGAGCCTGTGTCTCCGTAATAACACCCTATTGCCCGTGGCCTGGAGCCTGAGCGGTCTGGAGGCCCTGGGGGAGGAATTTACCGTGTCCCTGGACCGGGGTGTCATCCAGGCGCAGTCTGAGTACAGTCTGCGGGTTCATTTCCGAGCCAGCAGGCCCACCAGCCTTAAGAAGTCCATTCGGCTGGAGGTGCGGCACGGGGAACGATACAGGGAGCAGGAAATGGGAAACGGGAAAGAGGAAGGAAGCAGTCTGACTGTGAAGGACTTATACAGTGCTTTAGTCCTTCAATGAACAAGTGAAACGATGAGTGAATTAATTACAAAATCCCTGTATTTTATGCGAACGTAAACAATTTAAGACTTTTCAAATCAAAAATACAAGTGAAATACTAAGAAAATATAATATTGAGTCTGATTTATCTGCATATTTTTATTAGGTACAGCTACAGTGGAAATACTTAGTAATATGGTTCTCTATCTTTTGACGCTGATCTGTGTACGTGTGTCCCAGGTTCTGGATGCGGATAACATCTTGGGCATCGTTCACACAGAGAACATCCAAATCCAAGCTGAGGCCTATGACGTCCTGTTAGACATTACATTCCTGAAAGCATCTGGTTTAAATGGCTCCAGTAAGGATGGTTTCTGAAATGAGTTTGCCTGTTTATGATATACAGTGGTACCTTGGTATACGTCCTTAATCTGTTCCAGAACCTTGGACTTATACCAAACAGGGCGTATACCAAACAAATTTTTCCCTTAAGAAATAAAGAGAAAATGATTAATCCGTTCCCATGAAATAAAAATCTGAGTGTTATTTACATATTATATTTATATATACATTGATGGGGCTGTATAAAATAATTTAAACACAGCTTAATACAAAAATATATCAATACAAAAGCAATTAGATGAAATAAATGAAAAGAGAGTTATAGTGTGGGAATGACAGCAGCTGGCGTACTGACGCTCCTGGGCAGTTGTGGCTTTGTCTCGAGAGAGGTAAACTGGGGTAGCGTGTGGTGTCCTGACTCATTCTGACCTGTACCAGTTCTAGCACGCGAGTCGTATTCCAAACAAAGGTCGTATACCAAGTGAGACTTTTCATGTTCAAACGGGACGTATACCAAGTTAATAATACTTGAACCCTTTATTGTCCCTGTGGGGAAATTCTTTTTTACTCCTCCCTCAACTTGCTCTTTTTGTAGAGCAAGCTGTCCGCGAAGGGCTGCCACCTGTTAAGGCGTCCCGCTCAAGGACCCGCAGACATGCTGATGCTGGGTTTGAACCTGCGACCTTGTGATTACAGGCACACAGGCTTAGCCCACTGAGCCACACACTGACCCATAAGTTGGACTTATTCCAAAGCATACGAATACCGAGGTACCACTGTACGCATCTTTTACATTCATGTGACCTATAATAACCTGCTTCGTGCAGTTATATGGTATGCAGACTTCGTATATAACCTTTGACACGGTGGTTTATGATTTTGATTAACCTTTGTCCTGGTAGACACGGTATTTCATCTTAATTGACCTTTAACGTAGCTGACATTGTGTTTGAATCTTAATTCATTTATTTGTGTTTGCTTCAGAATCAGACGGCATCCTAGACTTTGGGACAATTAGAGTCTCGGAGGAAGCCAAACTTTCCCTGGCCTTGAAAAACAAAGGAAAATATGAAGTTGCTTTCAAGTGAGTTATATTTGCAAAGCAAAATAGGCAAATGTTCCAATCACTACTATATATCTCGCTATATATTTATGGAATAACCTTTTGTGAAACATTATAAGGAATTTAAGTTAAATTGTTAAATGTCAGATTTGTAGCTAATTATTCAGTTTTTAGTTCTTTCCATAACAATCATTTGTTGTTCTTCTGTCCTCTCTCTGGTTCTGTCTCCATCCTTTAGCTCATTTTAATCTCTGTTCTTCTTTCTACCTCGTTCTAACAGGTTCCTGCTGAAAGGCGCTGACCAGCTAAGGCCAGACACCAACTCCCTGATCACCGTCACCCCTCCCAGTGGCTCTCTCCATCCCAGTGACCGGCCCAGCACTGTGCAGTTTGTCTTCCAGCACAACAAAGAGGTCTTCATCAGAGAGCAGCCAATCATATCCCTCCAAGTCAGTTGACTCCGCCTCCAAAACATTCTGGTATCAGGCAGACATTCCTGAAGGGTAATGCAATATTCACATGTCTGCCTGCTTCTGTTTTTTAATTCTCCTTTTGTTCTTCTGGATTCCATTATACTTCACCATTTGACACGACACAGCACACATGTATGTGTTTTGTAGAAAGGTTAGTGTAAGTAAAGCACGTTGGCGTCTCTCCCAGGTGATCGAGCCAAACATGAAGGAGGAGGGTGAGGTCATCGGCATCATGCCTATCAAGGTGTCGGTCCAGTCCCTCTTCAGCAAATACAGCATCTCGCCCTCCGAGACGCACTTCGGCCCGCTGGTCTACGGCACCCGCAAGGGCCTCACCTTCACCATAGAGAACAGAGGAATGTTTGAGATGCGTTTCAGTATCTGCAGGATGCCCCACGATCAGTCTGTACCCTCCCAGAGAAAAGGGTATGACCCCTCCCCCCCTACTCTGAAGATGTGCCGGGCCTCCAGTCCGTGTGTGAATGCCTGTCCTGTTTCTCCATTTCACTTTTATCTGACTCCAATTGTAATTCGAATTCAAAGTGCTTTATTGACGTGAAATATATATATATATGCTGATTATTGCCATGACTTGGTGGAATCCATGAATTAATCTTCCAAATCTTTGGAAACTGTGAACAATTCAGTTTTATCACTCTGTGTTCCTGTGCAGCTGTGGCAGAGAGACACAGATTATTCTGCAAGATGAAGGCTGCCAGTTCTTCTCCTAGAAGAGCTTTTCTCTGTTTCGTATCAGCATTCTGGCTAATTTGGAGTCACATGTTCTGTCCTTTCCTGCATCACTGTCTCCATTGCAGTGATCGCACAGCAGGCCTGCTCTTCTTATGGAGCTCACATGTACTGTCCTTTCCTGCATCACTGTCTCCATTGCAGTGATCGCACAGCAGGCCTGCTCTTCTTATGGAGATCCGTCTCTCCATTGTGCCTGTTTATATTGGCCTTTCTCTGTTTCTGGTCTTTGCTGCCTGACACTCAAATTGACGTTGGATGTTGTTTAAGCAGCGTACTGGGCCATTTCTTGGTGCTTCATGGTGGTAGAGATCTCTTAGTTAATACTTCATCTTGTTATGCTTCAAATATTCAGTTGACCGTAGCTGATCCCACCTCCTTGGGACAATTGGGCCTGTGTTGTATGTGAATAATCATACTGGCAGTTAAGATTTTCTTCTTGGTAAACAGTGAGCTGAATACCTTAGCATATTCAATGAGGTCTCACATATCGCTGCTTCATAAGCACACAAATAATGAGATCATTTACTTATCATTTATAGTCTGCACATACTTATATAGGCACTGTATATTATATACGAGAAGGAGTGCAGTGCTGCTCCTGTATATCACGGCTGTGATTTGGTCGTAGATAATCACAGCCACGATATATTGGAGTACAACCGCACTCCTTCCAGTCTGTTATTGCTTTTATACAACAGTTATTGGAGTAGAATTTATAAGGTAACGGTAATAAGATACAGCATATTTTGTTTTTTGATTTAAACATTTATGGGGCTCCACATACAAAAATAGTTCTTATTACATTGGCGATAGTCTATTGCGTCGAAAGCTACCGGTATACTTTTGTCTAATATTGCCGGTGTCAGCAGTGAACCAGCTAGCTAGCTAATTAGCAGAATAATGTCGTATGATAAATTTGAACGATCCCACAGGTCTAAAAATTTAATTTTATGGTGCTTGAATGTGTTAGTGTCTTTGTGTGTGTAATATTAAATATTATTACAATATTTTATATATAGAATTATAGCATTATAGGTATTATTACTCTTGTGACCCAGAAGGATAAGCGGTTTGAAAAACGCATGGATGGGTGGCATTATTATTAATAATAGGTCATAATAATGTATAATAATATGGGGCATAAGGATATTATCATATTTACCTCCATTAGGATTATATTGTATTCTGTGTAACGGAGGATATCCTACCACTAGAAGGCTGAAAGTCACATGACCTCTACAATAGCGCAGGATATGACGTTAGTGCCACATCGGGAACTAACTTTAATAATGCAGCCAACTGACTTCTCTTTAGAAGCCTTATGTCTGGGCCAGGAGTAGACCTTCTGGCCCCATAGTGGAGTCTCTCCTGGCAGAGGTCTGCAGCCAGATGCTCTTGGGCAACCACCGGCTCCGTGTTGGTGGAAATGAGGCTTATAGAACGCCTCTTGTCCAATCACATTTCTTGGTTGGAATTATCTGTTGTATAATCTCAATTACAATAGATTTTTTTTGGTTTAAGCACTTCTTGGCTCCGCAGGCTGATCTCCATGGCAACCTGCTTAGGTATTTAAATAGGCAGCTCAAAAGCCTAAATTTGATATATTTTTCTCCTCTTTGTTTTAGTTTCCTTACCTTTTCAATATTTGATTTTTCCTGTCCCTGTTTTTCGTTACAGTCCTATAGCATTAAGATGGTTTTTGCGGGTGGGGGGTGCGCAGTGGCACTATTGCCTCGCACCTCTCAAGTTGGGGGTTTAAATCCCACCTCCACTGTGCGTGTGGGTTTCCTGTGCATGCTCCGTTTTCCTCCCACGCTCCAAAGATGTTCATTTAGGCCAACTGGCATCTCCCAATTTCCCATAGTGCCCTTCAGTTAATCTGCATTGGGCCTCATGCTGCCTGTGATAGTGAACAGAAGATGGATGACATTGGGCTTCACGTTGGTTCTGTGTGTCTGTAACGTGACGCCCAATGTCATCCGCGTGAATTGTCATGCTGGCTATGTCCTACAGCATGGTGACTGTGAAGCGAACACGCTCAAGGGAAAGCTACTCGGCAAAGCCCCCTTCTGGCAGCAAAGTGCGCCGCATCGAATCCATACAGCGGGAAATGGGATTATCTTCACACGTGAGGCACTTATTTTCATAACTGAAGTAGAGCTAATTTAGCTATGAGTATATAAAAGGTATCAAGTATAATTTTTCAGAAAAATATAAATCAATCTCTCACAACCCCCAGGCTCGCTTGACGATGGGGGTGTTTTCCGTGTCCCCCTGCATTGGCGTCTTGACCCCCGGATCTCAGCAGGTGGTGACAGTGGACTGCGTCGCCGACCAGGTGGGCAGCATGGAGGAGTTCATTGTGGTCGATATCTCCGAGCGCGACCCCAACGACCACCCCAACGGGATCCCTTATCGGCTGGCAGCCGAGGTCTGCGTGCCAGGTGTGTATGGGGTCACAAATGTCACATTTCAGCACCCTACACCATTCTTAGCATTGGCTGTCTTCCATTTCTGTCTTATGTTACTGTACTGAGTTATTCTGTGTGTGTCTGTATATACATATACACACATATTATATATATATTAATTATTTATATATGTTTTATTTATCGGGGGAGGTTCTACTCTCCTGGGGGTTATTTGTAATGCATGGACAACTAAATTTCTTTATCCTGAAGAATTATCTGACACAGACATAGTTTATAACTTTCTCATCTTATCTTCTGGAATTTTTAAATAATTTATCCTTTTCTGCTGCTTCTGTTCTCTTTTTCATCTGGTTTAATGTTTATCGAAAGCACCCAGCACCCTCAGGATCAGGCTCAGGACCCAGGGGGGCTGCGCCAAGAGGCACTGCTGGGACCCCCCCAGAACAGTCACATGACCATATCCCATCTGTCCACGTAGAGATCGTGTGTGACGACATGACGTCTGTGTTTGAGGAGCATCGCACCTGCAGGAACAGCAGCCAGCTAGACTCTGAGGAGTACAGGGACGCAACGGGCATCTACATCCAGGATGAGAACAAGTTCATCTTCAGTAATGTACTGGTGGGCCAGAGTGCCAGCGCCCGCTTTGCCATCAGCAACACGGGAAAGGTGCCCTGTGAGCTGAGCCTGGCCATTAAGTCCGCCATGAGCAGGGTTAGTGTGTGTGTGTGTGTGTGTGTGTGTGTGTGTGTCTCTGTGGGTCACATATATATTGCGTTGTCCCCACAATGTGGTAAAAACCTATTATCTTGCCCTTGAAGGGGCAACCTTTTTGGTCTCCACAAGGGGAAACAATTTTATAAAAATGTGACTGCAATCAAAAAAATAAAAATATGGAAAGTATTGTGTTTGGTTACTTATAGTTAAGGTTAGGGATGGGTAGGGGTTAATGGTGTCGTGATTGGGATTATGGTTTTTCCCATAGAAATGAATGAACGGTCCCCATTTAGATAGGAAGACCAACTTGTGTGTGTATTTGCTTTTGACACACTGTTAAGAGTGATGCATTATACATCATACACTAATGATATTTTTTATTTCAGGTCAATTCATTTTACTTTTACGTAGCACGTTTTCCAACAGAGTCGCCCTAAGGCACTTGACCACAGAGCAACAGAATGGTACATGAAACAGGAAAGAAGGGAAGAAAAAAAAGAAAGACCAGAAGACAGCAAAAATGATATTTTTGTAATTTAATGTCGGTTGAATTGAAAGGATTATTGCGGAGAAGATGCTGGAGGTGACCTGAACCATCCTGGCGGTGAGAGGAGACTCTTTTGAAGTGACAGGTGCTTTTGTTTGTTTCAGACATCCGGTCGCTCTGCCGAGGTGTTTGAAGTGACGCCCACCAAGCTGTGTGTCCCCAGCCACTCGCAGGCCTTGGCGGTGGTCACCTTCTGCCCCCAGGGCATGCAGACGTACAGTGCTGTGTTTGAGGCCACACTGGAGTCTTCGGCCAGGTAGCAGACCGCTGTGTGTGAGTGTGTGTGCCTGTTTAGCCGTCCTTTAAGGAGGACACAGACTCCACGAGGTAAGAAAATAAAATAAAATAAATTATTCATCCCGTGAGAAACTATTGTGCCAAGGCAGAGCTCTCACTGTGCCAGACTGAAACAAGAGAGCTTCAAAATAGCAAAAATAAAGAATACAATACACAGGACGTCGTCGACTTATGACTGATTGATTTTACGACCTTTCCAAGACTGAAAAAGTGTCGCCATGACTGCTGGCGGCATGAGCATCTAGTTAAAAAAGTTAAAAAAACACCAAACATTATGACTTAAAGATGATATAATTTTTTAATACAGTATACTATACATATGATCATTTTTACATATAGAATAAAGGCCAGACTTTTAACCAAATTGACCTTCAACCAGTCAATCAGAACCAATAGTTAAGTCGTAAGTCGAAGACGACCTGTAATAGAAAAATACAAATGTATTACAAGTGTAATACAAGTATAACACATGTAACAAATGTAGTATAAAGACAAGCCACTTTGTAACATCAAATTTTGTTTAAACATAAACTAAAACTGTGGAAAACCCGTCTGCTGCCTGCGCATTAGTGGTTTGGACTCGTCGATCGTTGCTTACGGTACTTGGGCCGTCACAAGCTCCTCGCTTGCTGCAGCTCGGCCCTCTCGGCCCGGACGAGAGCCCTGGCGTTCGAGCTGGCGGGTGAAGGCCACCTGCCCCGCGTGACGGTCCTGCGACCACTGCTGCGGACCCCCCAGGGCGGCCTGCTGCTGCAGTTCAGGGCCCTGCTGGTGGGCCGCAGCCGGACCCTGCCTCTGGTGCTGAAGAACGACGGCACTGTGTCCGCACAGGTGGGAACGGGTCGCTCCGGAACGGAGGGTCAGGCTCACGATGAGGTGACTGGAGCCATGGAAAGTTCGGCCATTTTAAGGCTCTAATTTCATGTAATGATGCCCAAATGAAGCTTCATGAACTATTTTCTATATTTTTTTTACTCAAAACATTCCTTGAATTTATTTTTGTTATGTTAACTGCGTATGAGATTGTGTGAACGTGAAATGAGAGGCACGAATATTGATATTGTATAAGTTGTAATTTTTTTTTTATTATTATTATACACTGGAACCTTGAAATTCCAGAAGACCTCGTTCCATTTCATGAGTCTCCCAGTCAGTCTGGGAGGGTTGGGAATTCTATGACACAGTAACATTCCACATAACATTACTAGCTATCAACGGTAAATGGCAACCTTGGTTTAATAGGTTCACATTGATCTTTTGGATGAGACGGGCGTCTTCACGCTGAGGGCCACTGCAGACACTCTGGACCAGGATGCTCTTCACACAGACAGCCAGGTTCACAGAGGTAAGATGACCTTTGACCTATAGTCTCATTTACTATCATTTTTTTGTTTAATATTTCGTAGACCCCCCTGTAACCCTGATAGGACAAATGGTTACAGAAATTTTATTTAGATATTTTGTAGAATACTATTGGATTTTTTTATTCATTACAGACCACCACTCAAAATGCTTTCTTTAAAGAATGTAATGTACTTTCATATATAAGTAAAAAACCTTTTCAATCATGGCAGTTACAACACTACAGTTAGTATCCCATTAAAATATAACATTTGAACACTGTTACTTTAGAGCCCATCTATCCGGAAACATTGTACAATGAATTTCTGATGTAAATGGCCACTACCAGGATTATTATCCAGCACAATGCAGTACAGTAATACTTCCCCTAGAGGAAAATCACATTTAATGATGTAATAACTTGTAACACGTTACCTTCTGTAGAGGGCACAGCATCCCTGTTCCTCACTGTGGGGCAGCAGGTAGAGTTCGAGGTGGAGTTTCGACCCACTGCAGAGATGAGCTTTGAGGCCAAAGCGCACCTCCTGGTGGTGGATAACCAGTATGAGGACACGATGGTCCAGCTGGTGGGGAATGGGTACAGGGACGTCATCACCCTCGACAACGTTGGCAGCAAAAGTTTGCCAGAAAGTGAGAGTGCAGATGGTAAGAAAGCAGAGCGTATCCATGAGCTATAAGGTCAGCATCATGTCTGGAAAAAAAATGTGCCAGAAGTGTATTAATGTGATTTTATATAGAAATCAAGCTTCAAAAGCTTCAAAAGGGGTGGGGAACCTGACCCACAGTGAGCTGCTGTGGCTTTAAGTTTTTGTCCAATTCTGCCTAGTTCAAGCCAATGGGGTTTACATTGACTTGATCTGACACTTTAATCCAAAGGAAGGGCTACAGTTTATGTGTGCTCCCTGGGATTTGAACCCACATACTTGTTGAGCGGAAAGAAAGCAGGTTGCGCCGTCACTGTAATGGCACCGTGGCTTTTATGCTCTGCTTCTTAAAGGAAACACATCAGACATTCTACACTTTGGGGCTTGTCACGTGGCCAAGCCCTACCAGGAGACCTTCATGATGACCAATCACAGCAGCTCCGACGTGCTGAGGTTCGAATGGCCCCCCGAGAGCCGGCAGGTGCGGTTTTCTCCCCGGACAGGTCACCTCCACGCGGGCTGCTCAAAGGAGGTGACGGTGACGTTCTGCTCGGAGCAGCCGGTGGTTCTGAGTGCACAGCTCGTGAAATGCAAGCTGTGCAGGGTGGTCTTCACACAGCCCATCGACCAGGTGCCCGACTGGGATGACCGGCTCAGAACCATCAGATGGGTCGATGTCCTGAAGCAGGCGGTCGCGCCCCAACCAGCTAAGATGAAGGTGACCTTCATGGCCTCCTCTTCAACAGTATTATTCGGAATAAGCTAAAATCAATTGACCTCATTTAAGACTTACAGTTCTGCAAATGGTTTACAGCTGTGGATAATAATTTGCTGTTTTTTATTTTTGTTACCATTATGGAGACTTGGGGAAATTAATATATCAAACAGACAGAGTGAATCCCAGTAAGTGAACATAATACTTTCCTTGGAGACCCCTCGCAGCTCCCAGTCAATCAGAGATGCCAAATACCTGATGTGTGAGGTGTGAGCCCTGCTCATGACATAATGATAAAAATGATATATATCGTGGCCATGTTTTAGTAATTTGTTCCCACGTTTTATTTAAATGCTTGGCACGTTTCATTAATTTATTCCCACTATTTATTAAAACCTGTGCACATTTTACAACACAACCTGCTTATTGTTGAAAGCATCACTTTAATTTAGCATACACATCTGACCATCTGCATCTGCTGGTATGGACAGAGATATAAAAATTTTACTTTATATTTTATTATATTTTTATTATTATATTAAGGGCAAGGGGGATTTTAAAGTGTGGTAAATAGCCTACATAGCCATCATTAATGTAAATGTGATATCGTGGGAGTAAAATGTGGACACGTTTTAATTAGGATGAGGGAATGGATTAGTAAATCGTGACCATGATTTATATAATATTTATCGTTACTGTTCCCAGTAATTAGTTAAACGTGCCCACGATATACATGATGTTTATCGTCGTGTAATGAGCAGAGCTCCATAGCTGCTGGGTAGGAGGGAGCATAAGTTTGGACTGTCTGGGTTGAGGTGAATGTTTATGGTTAAAACACATATTAACCCTGTCTGGGATACGTCTAATGAAGGCCATGAATGGTAAGCTTCACTGCACATCGGTCAGGAGGCTGTCAGAAATTCACCGGAAAAGTGTTTTTGACTCAGGTGATCCAGAGTGACCCCGAGCCGGCCCACTCCGTGGTGGAGAACTCGTCCAGGGAGCTGGAGTTGCGTATTACTGCTGTGTGCGATTATGTCAGGTTCACCTGCAAGGCAGAAAACATTCACTTCAAAGACACAATGTTGTACCAGACTCGAGTATTCCAGTAAGCAACATGTGTCCCCTGTGTCACTTGACCATGGTAAATTAGCGTTTTACTGTGCATCACAAGATTTCCCCGCTTTTAGGCTCCAGATGATAAATTCGGGTGATATACTGCTCGAGTTCACCTGGCAGGTGCTAATGGAACAAGCCGGACAGACCGTCGGCTTCGATCGAGGAGGTAACTGTGATGTAGTGCCCCAGTAAAATCGGTTGTATATTCTATCACTCCAGCTAAATCTAGTAAGATCTTACAGCTGAGATTCCAACCGGTCAGTCTTCATCTTGCAGTTCTTCCTGCCCATGTACACTGTCCTCTTTACTGTGGTACTTCAGTACCGTCTGGATGACAATAAATATTAGCATCCCAAGGAAGGTTTAACTTCTGTGATAATGGGTCTAGACTGTGACCTTCAGACCCCGCTGCTGGGGGCTCTCAGCACATTTGTTAAAGGTCATACGGCATGGTAGGGGCCTGTTTGGTGTCTCTGCAGACCAGCCACAAATTTAGCACTTCCCTGGTTTTAATGCTGTTGCAGTTTCTTTACATAGTGTGAGAGGTGATGAACGGGGGGGGGGGGGTACGAAATACAGAAGCACTGATTAACTCTCTTTAATCGCTTTAATTCTTCCGGAAAGGATGTGGAAAGGCCTAAGACAGTATCAGAATCAACGAATAAGGGGAACCCTTTACTGGAGGGGCCACAAATACTTACGTTATTTGGGCAAAAGTATTGGCACACACCTCTTAACCAGCGAATTCAGGCGTTTCATTCAGACCCACTGCTGCAGGTGTGTAAAATCAAGCACCCAGCCATGCAGGCAGGTTTACAGATATTTGTGAAAGAATTGGTCATTCTGAAGAGCTCAGTGAATTCAAGCGTGGTACAGTATTGTCATAGGATGCCACTTTTGCAATAAGTCGGTTTATGAAATGTCACCTGTACTGTAAGTGGTATTATTTCAGCGTGGAAGCATTTAAGAACAACAGAAACTCAGCCATGAAGTGACAGACCATGTAAAGTAACAGTGCGGAGTCCCAGAGGCCTGAGGCACATAGTGTGGAGGAGTCACCATGCAACCTTCCGTTGGCTCAGTATCTCAATTTTGAATGTGGTTGCATAAAAGTTCCTGTAGGTGTAATTGCCAGGTATCCCAGTACTTTTGTCCGTTTAGTGTATTAGTAACTGTTACTACTGAAGTAAAAACCATGAACAAACATAGTAGCTCCTTAAGATTAAAGATGCATCAACAAACATGAGATGAGTATTTCACAAGGCGTTACCGAATAAGGCAGTGTCTCTTAACCCAGTCCTCAGAGACCCCCGACACAGTTCACACTTTGGTATCCGATGTTCTTGGTTGCTTGATAGTTTGGTTCAGGTGTGCTGGAGGCTGGGGGAGAGCAAACTGTGGATTGTCTGGGGGTCCTCAAGGATTGGGGTGAGAAACACTGGAATAAGGCCAAGAACGGCTTCCTTTAGAGTTGCCTTTTCTTTCACTGTAGGACCAAATTGATGACCGTAATATTCACAGGCTGTTTGCACCATTTCACCATAATAAGAAGCACATGTTAGGTGCCTTTCTTAGGAACTCCCACCCCTGCAGGCCCTCGTTCCCAGCGCACACCCAGGCCGGCCTCCCGTCCAGCCAGCGCGTTGGAAAGCGTTTCAAATTTGCTCCTGGGAAACCCCGACCTGCCACCGTTCTCTGTGGAGCCCAGTGCCGGGACCATCAACCCTGGGGACAGTCTGACTTTTTGCATCCGGTTCTCCCCGCTGGAGGTGTCCGAGTGGGAAGGTCTGCTCATCTGCAGGTCAGGCACCTTCTACCTGGAGAAGACCAAGGGACATAACTGATGGATGCAGATCATTTAACAAAAAATAAACAAAAAGCACCGTAAAATAAAATCCGGCAGGCTCTGGTTAAGTTTAATGTTTAAGTTTAATGTTTAGGTTTTATGCTGAATTTCTTGCCTGCTGTTGATATGAGTAGACTTTTGTAGACAGTGTGCTGTTAGTTAAACGGGGACTTTAGCTGAAAGGCTGGATTTTCTGTTTTCCTGTGTCCTCGTATGCCTGGGCAGCATCCCCAACGTACAAGACGGCCAGGGCCCCTCATTGGCTGTCAGGGGCCGCAGCCTCCTTCCCGACTGTCACTTCCATCTTGCGGACTCAGACTACCTCAGTGGGGGCCGGCGCAACCCTGACATGCAGGGCCCCACCGGGGCCCCTCCCCGCGCCACTCTGGACCCCAATACAAGGGTCATTGAGGTGTCATCAGTGGGCATTGGCACACCCATTTCAAAGTAGGTGGCATCACTGCGGCCTGCAGAAATGCTAGAATGATCCAACAGCTTCAAAATGAGAGATACTGATACAACCATGCTGTAGGAACCAAAATGCTTGCTTTGACACTGATTTTTTTCAGGTAATTGTCGCTCTTCTGCTCTCCGCAGGGTGTTCAGTATTGTGAACCCCACTAGCAAGTCCTACTCTTTCATGTGGACTTGTGAGGGCTTACAGGATGCCACTTTCAAGTGCCTAACTCCCAAGGGCTTTATCCAACCAGGGAAAAAAGCAGAGGTAGGGTATTTGTTAGATATTCTAACAAAGGCTAGGTAACCATGGAAACACATGGAGACAAGGTCTCCTGAAAGAGACACTAATTTGTAGTGTCTGCTCCCCTCCATAACTACACGAATGTGCCACTTTTTTCCCTCTAGGTCTCTTTTGAGTTCCGGGCCCAGGACCTGAACATTGTGGAGTCCCTCTGGACCTTCATGATCCCAGAGCGGAATATCTCGATCCCTTTCCTGCTTGTGGGCTTGGTCCGTGAGCCGGTGGTGTACATGGACCGGACCCATGTCAACCTCGGGTATTTGCTTATAGGTGAGCATCTCTCCCAAAGATTCCCCTGAACACAGCTGTTACTTATGTGGTTAGTATTTTGGCAGCGTTATGTGGTGCCATTGGAAATATTTGTAGGATAGTCCTGTTGGACATTGATAAGCACTTTACCCTCAACACTCCTGCAGTGTTAACTTTGGGTACCACACGCTACAGGCCGCAAGGTGCATGAGAAGGTCTACATAGTGAACATGGAAGAGGTTCCGTTCCATTTCTCCATCCGGGAAGCTTCCTGTCACTCTGAGGCCTGCCTCGACAGACTGCTACTTGAGCCGCTGGTGGGGACAGTGCAAGCCCGTGACAGGTAGCCGGTCCTCTTACACAATTCCATGTGATTTCATGTCACCCTGTCCCTTTTGTCCAACATCAAACTGTCACCATTATGGGAAAATATAATATTAAATATTAGCTGTTATTAATTCTTTCCATCCATCCTTTTTCCATGACAGCTAACATTTGTAAATTTTCTTCTTGCTGCTTAATACTTCTGGCAAATGAAATTAACATTTACTTGCTTGTTTGATAATTTTATAAATCATATGATATGTGATATAATATATAATACATGATAATTCAAAGTGACCTACAATTGTAACCCACCGGGTTGAATATTTTATTGGAACAGTTTGTATTAAGACTTAACAACATTGCTTCCTCTCTGACTCAAGCCAGCAACCCTCAGGTTATGAGCCCTTAACTATTATGTTTAGCTGTTGAGTGAGATTCAGTGAGGCATCGTTCAATGACATGCACTCCCTGCCAGGCTTCCCCTGGCTATTTCCTTTAGCCCTACACAGGAGGGGCCAGTGGCCTTCAACCTGGTGTGTGACGTGAGAGGAAAGGTGAAGCCTTTGACCGTGAACGTGAAAGCAGAGAGCTTCACCTTCTCCGCATGTGTTCAGTGGCAGAGCGTGGATGGTGAGGTCACAGAACTGTGTCCGGGAAACCAGCTTCAGGTGGACTTCAAACAGGTGAGCTGCTGGAGGCACTGGAAAGCAGATGCACTGCAAAAAAATGGAAAATCCACAAAGGGAACTATGTTACTAAAATCTTCCCAGGTTACCGCAGGAGTGGGAAAAAAAAAAACAAACGTTGAGACTCGCCTCCTGATTGGCTGTGCTAATCCTACACTTGTTTATCAATCTTTGAATAGGTTGAGCTGGGTGACAAAACTTTGTGCCACTTCCTGGTTTCGAACCCTGGAATGTTCAGCTTAGATGTACAGTATGAGCTGTGGGGCCCGCCCGAGATGCAGCGCCACCTGCAGGTAGACCCTGGCAGTGGCATTGTGCCTGCAGGAGGACGGAACCGCTGTACTGTGACATTCTTTCCGCAACGGAAGTGTGTGCTGAGAAACACCGGTCTCCGTATCAGTGTGAGTGACCCGGACCTCTGAATCTCCACCGGACACCACTGGGCTCGGGAGTCACCTTGGCAGGGTTGACCTGATAACGAGACTGTGATGGCGGACTGCAGATAAACCTTCATTTGGATTCACCCAGTGTTTTCTGCTGCCTCTCTTCCAGGTAAAGAATGGACCATCTTTCAAGTGCTGCTTCTCTGGCTTGGCAGTGAATCCCAGCATCAACTTCTCATTCCTCAAGCACAACTTTGGAAAGAGCTTCCTCTACTCTGCTGGCATGAAGCCTCCTACAAAGACGCTGGTCATCTCCAACCAGGGAGAACAGTCAGCTAGGTAACATAGCAACGGAGCGCAGCAGCTTCTTTTAGTTCACCACCAGTATTACATACTGTTTATTATATAAGGAGGTGTTTAATGTAGTGTGGAATATGGATAAAACATCAATAGGCATGGATGGGTGGATGGATGGAATAAACCATGGCTCTGAAAAGCCTGCTTTTTAAATACAACTTGCCTACAGTGTAATGATGTAATGTCTCGTGTCCCCTCTGTAGCTTGGGATGCTTGTACCACAGTACAGTACATCTGGAGGTGGGCTTCCAGCCCAAAGTGTTGCTTCCCGGTGAAACCATGGAGGTGCCTATTACCTTTTATCCACGAGAGGTCATGCAATACAAGGAGAAGGTCTTCTTTGAAATAAATGACTCTGCAAAGCATGTGGTGGAGATCCTGGGCCAGGGCATCGAGTTAAAGGTTAGAAGAAGAAACATGAACTCTCTTCATGGAAATCTCATTTGCTTGTGGCTTTAAGGTCCTGAGATCTTCTCACATGGCCATTCTTTCAGATTCATGTGGAAGACCCCAAAGACAAGGTGGTCAACCTCGGGGCCCTGCAGGTTGGTCAGAAGACCAAGACGGTGATTCCCGTGGTGAACAACAGCCTAGCTCCTGTGACATTTTCCTTGCTTCTGAACCCAACTGTGCAAACGCTATTGGACTCCAAGGTAGAGGCGGTCCCAGTCCATTGACTGGTATCATTTGAGTCTGCGCTAAGCTCCTGTGGTTATTGGTAATACTCAAGAAGTCGTGGTTTGAAAAACTTCATCTCTCCCATCGCTGGTGTTCGCCACCCACAGGTGCTTTCAGTGAGTCCGGCTGGAGAAGTGACCCTGAAATCAGGGGGAGGGCGTTGTTCCATTGAGCTGCTGTTCTCCCCCTGCTACCGTATGGCCCCCTTCAAGGAAGAGCTGCAGCTGGAGTGCTTGGGAACAGTGCGCCCCCTGCTGGTGCTGCGGGGCTGCTGCCATGGCATTGAGATTCAGCTAGACCAAAACCACCTACCCTTTGGAGCAGTGGCTAAGGGCAGCCAAGTTAGCCGGCGCATTGTAATGAGCAACACAGGAGACATGGGAGCCCGGTAGTGATACACACACGCAAACGCACACACGCACACACACACACACACACACCTTTCTCACTTGCTAAAGCTGAATAACTTAAAAGGCGGTGTTTTCACTGGGGGGGGCATCGCCACAGGCGAGTTCTAAAAAATGCTATATACACAAACTGTCTTTACAAACACAGTCACATAACTATATTTATAACATTATATGTAACTTAACTGTATAACTATACTCATGGGGACTTCTCAGGTTCAAGTGGGAGGCGAAGGCCTTCGCTCCAGCGTTCTCCATAACCCCCACGGAGGGCTACATCTGCCCTGCTACGGTGCTGCCATTTGATGTGACTTTTGCCCCCACGGAACTCAGCCAGGATCTGCGCTGTGACAATGTCCCCTGTGCCATCGAGGGCGGCAAGCCCATCAGACTGACCCTCTCGGGGTCTTGCATCGCCCCCCCCGTCATCAAGGAGGTAGGTC
>JAABNX020000021.1:22936115-22949653 GCA_015163995.2 Mormyrus lacerda | reverse complement strand
AGATAAGATGAGATAAGATGAGATAAGATAAGATGAGATAAGATAAAAGCTTTGTTGTCATTATACTTCAGTACAACAAAAATGTGTTGTATGTATCACCTATGCTGAACTACAATAAGAGTGAATAAAATAAATTATTGAATTACTGAAAACTCCTTGGTTGCTTCAGCCCGTTCACAGGCAGATCTGCCTGGTCTGTTTCATCAGACGGTTCGTCTTACTGGGGCAGTGTAGTGGCTCAGTGTCTGTTTGTCTCACTGGGGCAGTGCAGTGGTTCAGTGCTGTTACTCTCACTGGGGCAGTGCAGTGGCTCAGTGTCTGTTATTCTCACTGGGGCAGTGTAGTGGCTCAGTGTCTGTTTGTCTCACTGGAGCAGTACAGTGGCTCAGTGCTGTTACTCTCACTGGGGCAGTGCACTGGCTCAGTGCAGTGGCTCAGTGTCTGGAGGTTTCCTCATGTGCTCTAACGACATGCAGTTAAGCTAAATGGCATCTCTGAATTACCCATAGTGTGTGCAGCATGGGACGGGCTCCAGGCCTCCCTGCCATTCTGACCCAGGATAGGCCTTTTGAAGATGGATGTATCCATTGTTTAGTTCTTGATTAGTTCTTTTTACCACCAGGGGGCACAATTGCCCTTTTTCAAAAGAGCGGGACTAGAAATAGAGTTTGCTAAGAGACCTGACATGTCCAACAGTATTTGATGTAGTCTGAGTACATGCAGTGGATAACTTCCATCCATCCATCTTCTACCTGCTTGTGCTGGTCTAGGTCAAAGTGAGAGAGGGGTATGGAGCCCACCCAGTACAGGTGCAAGGCTAGAGTGTACACCCTGGATGGTATACCAGTCCGTGTCAGGGCACATACATAGGCACACACGCAGTCATAGGCTATGAGTGATTTTAGAGATGTCAGGCAGCCTAACTGCATACCTTGCATACGTGGTGGAAACCTGCATGACATAAGCAGGACATGCAAACTCCACACACACACAGCTGGCCCTAACCCCGATGGATACCCGGTTTATTCTGTTTATCATACATCATGTCATAGAATATTTTGACACATAGTAGAGTTATTCTCACAAAAAGATGTGGCAGAACATTAATCACAGTGACAAGTTGATTTACTCTTCTTTGGTAAAAATGTGATTTACATTGTCTGTCTACTTGAAAAATATAGCATTAATTATTAAGTAATTACCGTGATTAATTTATATCATTTTTAAAGGTTAATAAAGGTATGTACTTTTTTATAATAACAAGCAGTAGATATTTGTCACTTGGATGGTCAATGGAGGACTTCAGTGAGTTCAGCACTTCAGACATCTCTGCCAAACACATAATATGCGCATATCATCTGTGATTTCCTGCTGTCACATTTACTCCTCAATGGGCTGGAAACGCGGCCTACCTTGTGGGCATTAAATTGCCTGCTCGCTGCCTTTGGCCCAGCCTCGTACGTGGGATGTGCTTGAACCGTCTGACCTGCCAGATTCCGACCGAACATCTGAGGTTTGTCTCACATATGCCCTCTCTTCCTCCTCCTCCCCAAATTGAGTTGCTAAGCTACAAGGTAGATCTGAGTGACACTAAGAACAAACAAAAGTGCAAAAAAGTTCCACCTGAAACTCTGATCTGAAAACAAGCTTGTGAGTCGGCTGGTGCCGTCTAATTTTAGTAGCTCGGGGTGGGAAGCACCGAAGGCGGCCATTTCAGGTGCGAAATGTAAAAATGCAGATCAAGACTTTGTTTCAACAAACCAGTTTAGTTCTCTGTGACTGTGACTCTTTATACTCAACTAATTGGTTGAAACAAAATCTTGGTCTATATTTTTTATTTGAGCACCTGAAACTTCCACTTCTGTAAAGCATCAGCCACAGACAGAATATTCATTGGCTATCAATCACATGGCAATCAATACCTGACTGTGCATGTGCTAAACCGGTCAGTGGCTGTTTCTGAAAATTACACCCACCATGCATTAGAAACCTGGTTTCTCTGAAAGACCAAGAACATGTCCCATCAGTCCTGGTCATAATTGTTTGTGCGGTTTGGAACTAGAGGCCAGAATTTCTCTGGAAACCTCATCCCAACCCCAGAGTGCTCACAGAGCTGGAGTGCCATCTAAATTTATGCTGCCCTAACTTATTAATAAGCCAGAAATGGAAATTTCTGTTCTCACTGAACCTTAACAGCTCATAACCCTTAATTCAGACATGTTTGATCTGAAGGATGTAAAGGGGCGAAAGTCTTCCATTCCGTCATTTGTAATGTGACCTTTTACAGCAGTAATTAGCCTTTTATGTACATACAGTATGTTCCTGTTTATTGTGTGCCATTTTTAAAGCATTGTCACAAATCTGATCATCTAACTCAAACCATTTTTATGGGTCTTTTACTTGCTATTTCAAGCAGCAGGGGTTTCTTGGTCAAAGCTTAGACATATGGGATCATTAACCTGACAAGAGTAACAGAGACCCAACTTTGCCGATGGAGACTTGAGTCCACAATGCATTATTTATACATCATAGACCAAGTCCTTCCTGCTGGGATAGATCGCTGTACACTAGCTTCTGGAGCTCTGCCTCCACCAGCCGGCACACGGTGCTCACACACCCCCGACTCCCACACACCCCCAGCTCCATCCTCCTTTTCCATTTGAAAATAGACAACTAAATAAATGAATGGCTATTAAAACCTGAATAATTGTGCTGCTGTTAATATATATTACCCTGTTACTGTGCTACCACATTAAGTGATGAAAGTGAGCTTTGGGCTGAAATCCCAGCATGCATTGCAGCAGCACAGTGACTAAAGTGTATGGTGTTCAAGTGTCACTATAACTACCAGGGCTGTATAGCCAAGCAGCATGCACTGCTGAATAGGGTAGATCTATAACTCTTCTTAGAAGGCTTGAGGTAGCCCGCTGTTAATGATCTAACGGTTTTTGGAATTCATGTACTTCAAGGAAACAGCCCTTCAACTTGGTTTAAAATGTCTCTTAAATTAGTCCTACATCTCTGGACTCCCTTGAGTGGTTAGCTCCTGATCCAATTACATTTGAGATGGTATTAGTTAATCACCTTTGAAAGGGCACGGCTCTGGAGCAATTCGGGTTCCCGGTCCCCGGTATCCTTCAGAACATCGCGAAGCAGAAATGATAAGCCACAGTTTAAAGGAACCCAATTTTCAACCATGAGCCCTTCACCTTTCAGTTTTCAATACCAGAGCTTTTTCATCTCTAACAGGGGTGTTGGATTTAAGCAATGGGGTGTTAATCTGATCAGGGAGCTGTGAAGTAACCCAGCCTGAAGTTAGTGGACTAAATAAATCTCCTGGACCCATCTCTCATAGCTGGAAGAATGTCTTAGGATGATGATACAGAGGGCAAATTTTTGAGCAAAGTTATCAGGCAATGTTGCTAACAAATGTTGCTTGGTCACTTCACATTGATAGCAGGCAAGATTTTGCTACTTGAATAACATTGATCGACAGTGGGCAAATTTTCGCGATCACCCTGATCCAGATGAGTTGCCCTTTGTCTCACCTGGTTGGCAATTCCCCGGCGAAAAGTTGCCCTGCGTATCATCACTTTAAGACTGATGGTGCCAGTGCCAAATTTACCTACTTGTCCTTTGCGGCTATTACTTGCAAGGTGGGGAACGACTCAGGACAGTGTGCCAACCCATCGCAGCAGCTTTTATTCGTGTATTTAAAAGATAAAAACTGATGTAAATGATGACGTACGATCGCTTCACCTTTACAGCTTAGGGTTTGCGCGCTTTGTCTCACTGAATGTTACTAAACATGCGTAATTTTCTAAGCGTAATTTCCCACACTGCAGTCAATATTGCACTCTTCTTGCAATGCCTAAGGAGATCGGAGCTTCTCTCTACCGCTCAATTTTGCACTGTAGAAAAAGAGGGTGTGTATTGGGGGTGTGTATGGCCGATGATGTAAGCGAGGAGGGAGGGAAAGCCCCCTTAGCGCTCAGCATGAACGCTCTGTAGCAAAAGGATGTGCGAGCAAGCAGCGCGCTACTGCAGGGACGGCGTCCAAAAACTGCTCCACAAAGAACAACCCAAACTCCGGGCCCAGGACAGCAAAGATCAGCCGAAACCCGGAGCACCGGTCAGCGAGACAGCAACGGCTGCACAGTCCGGCAACAGCGGCGCCCAGTCCGGTGGAATAGACGGGCTTGTCCGCTGGATAGTAACCAAGATGAGCGACAACAAAAGCATCTCTTCCCGGGAATACGCGAAAGAGGAGGCGGCGGTTGCCCAGGAACAGTTTTTCGCACCCGAGCCTCGCAAAGGCACCTCCGTTATCTTGGATGTAGGTATTACTTGCCTGTAGTTACGTTTAACTCATTGCCAAAATGAGAAGTAGATGTGAGTTGAAGAAATTTGCATCTTTGCCTCGTGGTTAATTAGTTGAAATGCACTTTATTAAAGGCAAAAGTGCACTTTAATTATGGTTTCTTAACACTGTCGTGAAATGTCTGTTAAAACTTTTAAGGAACATTTTATTGATCACCTGGTGTTAGCTTTCACCATTGCTAAATTTTATGCTTTTTTATATTGGCGTCTAAAAGAAGCATGATTTCACTGGCACACCAAACTTTTAATTATTAATTAAGAATGCCTTAACATTTTCATGCCAGCGATTATTGCAGCTGGTGCAAGATCGCAGCGGTATTAATAGGTCAAAGTGGAGCCTGAGCTTAAAAAATAGTTCTGATTTGCACATCGTACATTTTGATATTAAGAGTTAAATAAAATGCCTTGGTAAAAACAATCTTCCAAAACGAGGGCAAAACGATAGGTGTACATAGAGACAGACAAGTGTTAACATAAGACGAATGAAAGTGCAGATATTCCTTGGCCCCTAAATTCACATCGGGATCGGGAACATTTTAAGGGAGCGTTCTTCATTCTTGCTTAGGAAGATTTAGATTACGAGAATGTCTATATACAATTATTCATATTTATCATTTCACAAACTTTTTAAATTGGTCAGAAGCAATCTGCAGGTAGGAATGTAGATGCAGCTGTCGTTTTACATTACATCTGGCTTAACGTGGCATTAATTTAATATGAACCCAGAGAGCAGCGCTCTGCGAAATCGAGGCTCGGAGATGAGAGACGGGTGTGTGGGAATCCGCTGGGGGACTGGGGGCTCCGGGACGGCGGCTGCGGATGGTTGTGGTGCTTCCGGTGCTCATAGTGCAGAGATGACGTTTTAGATAGACCAAAGACTGACATATTATGAAACAATAATCTCAGTCAAATCAAAACTGTCAGTCTCAATCAGAAATATGAGAGTGTCCGTCAGTATATCAGTTGTGGGGACGCTTGAAGCCAGTCCCAGTAAGCACTGAGCACAAGACAGGGAACTCCCGAGTCTGGTATTTCATGTACATGAAAAATTATTAATCATCATTAATGCTAGTGTAGTGGTATAACTGTGAATCGTGCCTGGTGGGCAGGTTTGTACCGAAGTGCTGTGCTTTTCGTTGTTCACGTACAATGACAATAAAGATGTTCTTCAAAACTAATTCAGCAAACATCTAAATGGTGGAGAACGCTCAACTGAGAAGTAAATGATGGACTTTATATGGTTTGTATAAGATGCTGATGTAGCCATACTGGTCATTTTGTGTGTCAGTGTGGATTCAGTGTCGTCTTCATGTTTTATTAGGCAAGTTAGCTCTTCAGAAAAGCTCTGGTGCCGGAATGGGGTGTGGTCACAGCCTAGCAGATAGAGACAGAGAAAGATGGAGACGGGGCAGAGTGTGGAGAGATACAGACAGGGGTCAAGCCTGGAGACAGAGGGAGAGAGAGACAGGGGACATGGTCAGAAACGGAAGGAGAGAGAGACAGGACAGAGCATGGAGAGAGACAGAGGGAGAGAGAGACAGGGGACATGGTCAGAAACGGAAGGAGAGAGAGACAGGACAGAGCATGGAGAGATACAGACAGAGGTCAAGCCTGGAGACATAGGGAGAGAGAGACAAGAGAGAGACAGAGAAAGATGGAGACGGGGCAGAGTGTGGAGAGATACAGACAGGGGTCAAGCCTGGAGACAGAGGGAGAGAGAGACAGGGGCAGAGTGTGGATAGATAGAGACAAGAGCCGAGCCCAGAGACAGTGGGGGAGAGAGACAGAGCAGAATGGAGAGAGACAAAGATGGGGGGCTGAGCTCAGTGACGGGGAGAGCGAAACAGAGAATGGGAGGAAGAGAGGTGGGGGCGGGTCAAAAGCATCTTACCCCAGTGCCGTCACTGCGGCAGACTCAGTGCTTACACCGGCAACTTGTGCCTCTACTGGAGCCCTTGTTTTCTCTCCTATTATCAGATTACTCTTGTTGCATGATTTCTGTGTCACGCTTTAATATTTCAAAACCTTCACTGCTTAGTTACTCTCAGGCAGCTCCAGTTATCAGAATGGTTTTGTTGCAGGTTAATGCTGAACTTAGCAGTATGTGTTAAGCTTAGTGTTTTAGCAGTTTTGGTGTTATAATTTTGTATATACTTTTATTACAGGGTTGATGATCATTTGTTATGGATTGTGTGAAGTTTCACACATGAAAAAGAAAAAAAAACACTGGGAAGAAACCACATGGAAAGCAAAGGATCTGAATATGTTTCTAAAATCCATCTTTTCTTTTGTGAGTTTAATTATTTGTTAAATCACATTATATACAGCACAGTACATAAAAGTAATTGTGTGATGCACAATCTTATTAAAACACTGTAATAGCGTTTTTCTGTTGATTTTGTCAGATTTTTTTCGCAGTTATAACTATACATTCACGCTCAGTGATTTGAGAAATGCGATTTTTAAACATATAATTTTAATAATTCAATGCAATTATCCCCGGGATTCATTTGAAGTTAACATTGTTTTCAGTCAAAATTACCCTGATGAACAGGATATGGAACGAAGACTCCAAATGTCAAACTGCAGACTAAGACTTAAGATGTTATTTAGACTGAAACAAATGTGAGCATTAACCTGTTTGAATGAATCATTCCAGGACATCTGAATTAATGCTCAGAAATTCACTTCCTCAATCTCAGGCCTCTGACTGAGAGCCGTATGTGGAGATGATCCATTTTCAGGACTATTTTTGTGTGGCTGCTGTGCTGTGATAGGTTTGCACCTACTTTTGCTACCGTTTAACTCTTCTTGTCTAATCTGATGAAACCACAAATTTGAAAGATAAATCATCCCAACCTAACTGACAGCAACTTTCCAAAGCAGCAGTGCAGTTACCGAGCAGTCTGTCTGCATTTTCTTCCAAACAGTTTTCGGTCGTCTCAGTGTTATAAGCAGTTGTGGGCAAACCCTCACCTGTTTAGTTACACTTAGAGTTGTCCTTAATTGCCTCCTTCTGAGTTTTGAGCGAGTGAGCGGCATTGAAATGAAGGCATGTAGTTACAGTGCGACTCAGTTTGGCTCCCTGAGAAGTTCAAGGCTCTGCCATGCGATCGCTAGCGATTATAGAGCGTAGTAGCAGCCAGGAAGTCAGCCTGACAGATCGAGGCCGGAATCAGGAGGATATGGAGAATATGTTTATTTCACAGAAACTCATTGTCAAGGTAGTGATCAGTTTTAAGAGAAATTTTAAGTGCATAGGAAATGCAGAAAAAGTGAGATGCAACTGAATAATATTAAGGGATTGTAACCTGGGATTTTAATATGCTGGTGCTGAGTGCTTTTTATATATTCTTTTAATTTGTGGTTGAGAACTGACAGCTGCTTCTAACACAATTTGTGTCTCAAACAGAAGACAGAATTCTCAGTAATGACTGCCGGGGGATTGGGACAGCTGGCTCTCATTACAGACCCCCATGCTATATGTAGTCCATAATGTATTATTGGAGACATATGGCTTTAAATCCCTCTATGGGCAGGATTAGTGTGTGATGTCGGTCACCGGTTGGTTGAACCCATCTGGAAAGGGTTGTTCAGTAATGATGCTGGAAACCCAAAGTCATCCTATGGAGCCCAGTTGGAAGTTCTGATGATCATCATACTCCAAACTCTTCAGATCTAGATGTAATATGTCTAGTTCCTGCTCAGCTGTCCAGAATAAACAATTAGATCTGTCCTCCCAATTGTTCTGAGGAGGGCAGACAGGGAACAGGTGTGATCATTTTTCTTTCACACTCATGTTTGTTGCTTTGACAGTTGTGACATCTGCATCGTAGCACAAAACCGTTTTTTCAAAGCCCAGGAAGAGACACATTATTTTAATTGGCCTGTATTTATTTATCATTTGATCTGAGAAAATGTGCAAATGGTATGCAATGTTCTTGCTCAAGTCAAAGGAAATGGCGATAATTTGATTGAAATGGCATCATTGCCACTGGCTACGGATTGGAGCCACTGCATTAGGATTGGAGCCGCTGCATTAGGATGTTCGTGGGCTTGTTAGGCACAGAAAGCCTAGAGCAGCCAATGACACCACAGACAGTGAGTGAATGATTGATTCAGTTCATGAATGGCAGCCGCCTGCTTCATAGACGCCCCTGAGCCTTGTCTTTGAAACCCGCTGATATTATCCATTACAGATTTCTGACTGCAGGGTCATTTTTCTACAGAAGCAGTGACAGATTGTCGTCAGCTGTATTCCTCATGATCGATAGCACTTTGATCGCACCATGCCATCTACAAAAAAATATTTTAGCGGATCTTTAAATGCGCTGTTAAAGGGTGTAAGACGTAGAAACACCTAATTTAGTCCAAAAGTGCAGCCCCCCCCCTCCCCACTATTCTGGATAGAGAAGCCTGAGAGTGGCAAAATACTGCAGCCATTTATATTATTGGCTGTATCTCTTGATCCATGAGTTTTAAAGACAAAATGATTAGCTACCATTTCACCTGAGGGGCTCAAGTAACTTTGTAACTCAGTTACTGCACAAGCACAAATCATAAACTAATGTCGTAACTGCGTGAAATGCATGAACTGTTGATCTAATGATGATCAGACATGGGATCACTGTACAACTAACACTTAGTTACTGGTTAATTAATGCATTAAGTAAGAGTGCACTAACCACTACATTGTGCCCCATCAAACGAAGTGCTCCTAATTATTTTTCCCCACCCAGATAATATGGTCCCTGCCAAACAGAGAAGCTACTGTATTTTTTCTTTAGTTGCATAATTTGCAAAGCCTGCTTTTGCAAACTGGTCATAACTTGACCTGATCTGCACAAATGTAATATTGGAAGAATCAGGAGACTAAGTTCATAATAATAATAATTATTTTTAAAAATGTTAAGTTTTAGTAACAGAACAGCCACTAGCTAAAATTGTACCTTCACTGCACTCGTTCTACATTATGCGCTCTGACTTGTGAATTTGGATGTTGCGTGGCTCAGGGTTCTGTGCCTGTAATCTGAAGGTTGGTGGTTTGAATCCCAGGGCCGGCAGAATGATGTCATTGTTGGGGCCCTGAGTGTGTTGCCCCTTGACCATCGATTTCTCCAATCTGACCCCAATTTCTCAGTTGCTTTGGATAAATATGTAAATGAATGCTATGCCCAGTCTTCACCAAATTTGAGGGGCCAGTACAGAATGGTGTTGGAGGCTGATGGCATCAGATTGCTGCACCATGCATTATATCTGGTTTTCTGCAGCCGTTTTACATGCATGATAATGGCCAATTAGGAGCAATGTTGGGGACGCCGGAGTCCGATATGCAGCCTATGCTGGAGTACAAATGTAATTTGTCTGATTTGCTGAGAGGCCCTCTGCTGGGTGATGGTTCCTGGACCCTGCTAATTACGGCTTACCGCTCTTTTTTTAATGGTTCTATTAACATTTGTCTGGATCAAATGAATTGCATTTGGTTTCAGCTGTATCGCTTGTGTAACATGTGATAAAAAATCTTTTGCATGGTAGTTATGTTGTGACAGTTTTAAATCAATGAATGAAAACCGATTAGCACTTGAATGAATGAATAAAGACTGAAAACAGGTGTTCATGGAACCATGGTTGCTTTGGTAGAACATGAATAAATGATTGAATGGTCAGCGTGTTTTTGGTGTTTACTCCCCAGGGAATAATTAATAATGCTGTAAATCACAGAGTTATATGTCGTTAAAGCTGCTGTCCTAGTTGTTTTGATGATAAAAATTAATCAAATACTTTTGACTTGCATTTAATATAATATTATCTAGATTCTTTTGAGAATAATGATCAATATAACAAATTTATAACCTGTCTAACTAACTGAATATTAACTCATATACACAACATGGCATTTGATATGAATTTGATATGGTTTGTCGTCTAGTAAAAATGATGGACAGGGATACCAAAATATGTCAGGCCTTTATTTATGTGTCGGAGTTCTGGATTTTGTTGATAGAGATGCTGTTCTTTGTACCGTCTTCCGCTACAGAGACCTTAATTCTTCCCTAGTTGAGGCAGAGTTTCCTGTGAAGACGCCGTTTTAATTAGAAAAAAGTTTCGCACTATAAAAGTGTGTTGTTGTGTCAGTTAATGTTATTTGTTGTGCGGGGTTCTCGATGTTGTCTGACATGGAATATTGACCAATGCTGTCATTCTTTTTTCCAGATTTTCCGAAGAGCAGATAAGGATGGTAAGCATGCATTTCTATATATATATCTGACTGGGCAGTTTAATTAGTGCCCAGTCATGTTCCTGACTTTCTTTACGCGCATGTTCTGATATATGCTGCTGGGGTGTGTGTTTCCCCTCCCTGAGAGGGAGCCTCTTGTGCGCTGAGCACCCTTATACTATAATGGCCACTGCCCTGGTGCCCCAGTGCACAACTGGGACTTGTGCTCATTGACATGAATAATGGAGGTTCAAACGCAAGAGTCCTGGGGGGGGGGTGGGATCAGTATCTAGTTTGCCCAGAAAAATATGACAGTTTGCTTAAAACTCTTTGTGTGGCACCTGCCGACTTCACAGGGGTTGGTTTGTGTTAAAGGGGGCTGAGGGACGCTTCCTGTACAGCTGCAATCTGCTCCCTCTGCGGTGCTCATTCCCCAGCTAACAAGGAGAACACCTGGAAGAGTGTGACGCCCCACCCATCCACTAGAGAACTTTAATGTTTCATGACAAGACGGATAGTACATTCTGTCAATGTGATACGTTTAGGATCCAGTGTACCGTGAAAGCTGAGAATGTTTGCTTTCGCCTTTCCGCAAAAACAGTACATGGTGTTTTTTTAATCTTCTACAGTCAAATAGGAAATGTTAGAAAAAATATGGTTTGACAACCACCCCCATTTAATTTATTCCTGGGACACACAGTTTCATTGATACATTCAGTCTGTTTCCTTACTTTAGTTGAGCCATGTTTGCCTAGTTCTGGAAACACTAAGCATTTAGCTGTGTGTGTTTGTGGCTTGAAATTTGGAGCATTTCTGCGTGTGTTTGTAGGTACTAAGTGACAGGTGGGTATGAATCCGTCGTTCTGCTGTGGTTGGGACTGTAAGTTTCACGGACAAGAAGAACGGTTCTCATGTTCACTGTTGCTGCATCGTTCTCTCAGATACTCCCTCAGAACCAATAAAGTTCCTTTTTGTGCGTAGCTGTAAACTTTCCACGGTGAGGTCTGTAACAGTAAAGAGAGAATAACCCTTCTCTGTTTGAGGGAGCTCTAATTGTGGGTATCTGCAACGCGCACTCACTAGTCTGCCCACATACTGTGAAGGCAGGCCGCATGGTTCTCTGCTGCAGTACATGCACTCTAAATACATGACAAGATGTGCATTGCATGCTGGGATACAAGTGTGGGACATTATTTCGGTGCTCAAGCAGCAAGGACATATATATACGGTTCCAGAGAATCTGCACATACAGCGAGGGTTTAATGGTTTAGTGACGAGCTGCATGCACCTTAAAGCTTCACTGACAAGACCCTCTTTATCAGTCTCGTAGCCTCTCCTCTTATAAAACCCTTTGAAAATAAGGCCTCCGCAGTAGGGCAGGCACGGTAATTGTTGATAAGTGGCTGGCAATGGAAATTTCAGTTTTGATGACCATTTTAAATTCTTTCTCCAAAAATGCTTACACCGCCGCAGAGAAATCCTTTCGTTTTACCGAGCGGAGCAGAATTAAAGCAGCACCGAGTCTTTGCAGCCGCTCAAAGTGCCTATATGTCAGTGGACCGAGTTGTTCTTTATCGGCGTATGTATGCAGAGAGGATGGACATTTTGGTGGTTTATTGATGATGAACACACCCTGTCACTGAGTGCTTCCACGGAATGGGAACGTACTGCCCCCATCCCCCACACACATGCTTTTGAAAAGCTGAACGGATGTATTTTTCTTCATGGTAGCTCTTATGTTTTATTCATTGCAAACACGTTTGTGTCTTCGGAGCTGCACCCCATGGTCGGTAGTGGTAATGCAGTGTCAGAATGCTGGAATTTATGTGCCTTTAGTTATTGTCACAGAAAAACATAGCATTATGTAAATTATCTCACAGAGACTCTGTGGCAACTTATAATTATTTCTCCACCACTATAAAGATTTCTCAACCACCACCATGACACGATTCAACAATGCTGCCATTGTGACCTCGCTACCATTTCCATATCCCTTCGCTGTGAGTGAGTGAGTACTTCGACAATCAGTATTTTATGTGTGTTAGCTTGTTGCTAGCCATTCATAGTTACTGATGATACAAAAGAACTTCAGTAAAGTCTATTGACAATTCTGACTTTCAGCACACAGAGCATCTTCCATCCTTCCCGCAGGAGTGCAGGGTCAGGGATCGGATAACTTTGGAGTAGGTTGCAGAATTCTGGAAATTTTTCTTGGGAAACTTTCCATGGGAATTATTATGAATATATGGGAATAATCTGAAACTTTTGCAAAATTAGCCTATAACAGGAAACTTAAATGTAGTTGGAAACAAACATCTTGATAGGACTAATAGTGATATCATTGTGTAACCAAGCGCTTGTAATTGAGTGTGTGAAAACACCCCAATATAAGCATCTGTATCAAACCACATACCAAAACTGTATCATATCTGCTTTCTTTGCTGTATCAGATATCTCAGTTCAGTATTTCGAAAATTCTCCAGCTTAACTTCCCATGGAAAGTTTGAGGAAAGTTTCCAGAAATTTTTCATCCCTTTGCAACCCTGGGTAGGAGGATACAATGGCAGGTGTCTGAACGTTATGCTCAGCCAGTTAAATTATGCCTTAATGCACCAGTACCTAGCACATTGCTAGGTCAATACCTTGCACACCATTCACTGCTGTGCCAGTGTAAACAGCATGTGTTACGGACTACTCTGAGGGCAGAGATAGGCTACCATGAAATCACATGACAGTGTTTGGGCTGTGGGCTTCAGAACATAAATAGGGTGAGGCAACACCATTTGTGGGCACTTAATGTGAAATGCAAAATGTGTGTTGTAGCTGTACGTTAGTAGATGTAGTGAAATCCAAGGCTGGCTTGATGTAGGTGGGGAAGCGCTTAGCTGAGAGGACATGGAAACAAATGAGACTTTCAGCGGGTGATGTCATCTACCACACT
>JAABNX020000021.1:22910924-22924331 GCA_015163995.2 Mormyrus lacerda | reverse complement strand
GTGGCCTCCTCCCACACCCCCCATCCCCCATCCCCCCCACCACCCCACCAAGTTTCCCCTTTGAAGCCTCAGTACCTGGGCACACCTTTTAAATCCTCACTTCCTCTAACATGGGGCTGCAGCTCTTAATTTTGTGGAGGGATCTCAGCTGTCTTTACAGTAAAACAAAATGGTGTGAATGTATGTGATAAACCCAAAAGATAAGGATACCCCGGCATGGCAACAGAACATCAAAGCTAAACGGACCCCCCCGGCATACCCCAAACCTCCTCATGCTCCTCCTCTCGCGGATCCACTTAGCTGTGTTGGTTGTTGATGTAAATTCAAAAGCTCATACTGTATTGCTGTTTGAAGACTGTAGTGGCCCGTAATGATGATGATGATGAGGGTGCTGGATGGATGAATGAATAATCATGAGTTTGACTGAAATGAAGCAAATGGACAGTTGTTATACAGTACATCAGCCTGAAGGTCTGAACATGTAGATGTAAAGTGCCACCTTAATGAGAGGAATTGGAATGTGAGTCAGTGAGTTAGAACTAGTTGACTAACTAAGCATTGACGTGCAGCTACGAAGAGCCCTACCCAGCAATATTGCAACAATATATGATCCAGTGATTCAACATTTACCTCCCTGACAACAGTAATCATCATGTATTCCTTTTGACCAACTGAGACCACAGCCTCATCTCGTGTATTACAAACCTCTCCTGATTGCTTCAGCAAGTGCGTTAGCTGATGAAGGAAGCCCACGTCCACCTGGGAACGGCCTCTCCTCTCCTCCTTTTTATTGTACCATTTGGCTGGGATGATGATGCTTGATCAGGTTGACGTGTGGGTGGGGAGATCAGTTCCCACTCAGACCACTGGTGGGCCGGCTGTGGTGGGGATTATGTGAATCTTTTGGAGGTTCTGGGTAATTAAGTTTTTTTGGCCTGGCTGCCTGTTTTAAGTCAGAGGAACACAGTGAATTTCTGATGCTGCAGTTGCCAGTGCAATAAACATAAAATGGGGAAAGAGCAACTTGTAGCTTGTTGCTGTCTTGTAATCTGTCCAGTGCACATTACCATCCTCCAGTTTGGCAGCAGTGCCTGGTTCCTGAGGTGGTGGGCGTGTGGTCTGTGGTCTTACAGCTGGGCATCTCCTCCATTCCCATACATACTACTGCTTAGCCCGCATTTTTATCCAAAGTAATATAAAATAGAAGAAGCAGAGTCGGCCAGTCTAAGGAACATATGAGGGTTACGGGCCTTGCTCAAGGCCCCAACAGTTAGACCACGCTACCTGCCATGGCATTTGGACCGGTGATCTTCTCACGACGGGCACAGTGAAGTAACCAACTGAGCCAAACGCTGCCTCGTGGCTTTTGGTCAGTGTCTCTTTTGTCCAGCATGGAAAGATAGGAGGAGGGTTCCCTTCGAGTGAAAGTCCTGTGTCAAATCTCTCGAGTCATGTGATGCCAAACAAAGGGTTTAGTTATTCAAATTGATATGCAGTATAATAGTACCAATTACTGATTTTAATCTGATTGGACAATACCCGCGTGTGTGTGATGCAAAAAATGGATTGATGGATGAGAGAAGGAAAAGATGTTTGGGGGGGGGGGGGCAACAAAATGACTCTTTCTTTCTAGTGATTTTCCCAGTCTTACTGGTGTCCCTTTACCAGTGCTCACTTGGCTCTTGTCTGTTTAAGTCAACTGAATTGAAAATGAATTAGTAAATGCTCAAATAAATTTTTAAAGACCTTAAAGATCGCGGTTTTAGAATGAAGAGCTTGTGGTAGGACATAGGCACAGCCCAGGTCGGAAATGTATATATTTATATATGCATGTTTTCTAGTTGTCCTTGTAAATACATTTATGATACAAATGTGTAAACTTTTCATTCATTATACTTATGTCTTGAACTAATCAATGATCTTGAATGAAGCTTGGCTGTTGTGTATTTTTTCCCCAAAATGAATAAATATCACCTTCTGTATATTAAACATCTTCTCCCTTAGGAAATGGGTAACATTTGACCTGGTGGAAAAGCTGTAATAAAAACCAGCATTAAGGTCCTTACTAGTAAAAACAGTATTTTATTGGTCTACAGAGTTACATTCTGTACTACAGGTTTGCAGCGAATGCCTGCATTAGGATATTTTAGAAGCCGAACATAAGTTTCCTGTTTTCTGCCTGACTTGGGTGAACTTTTCACTTGTATGGTTTCTTCCCTGTCCTGCTGTCGTCTTTGCTTCCTTTTCACATTGCAGTAAGTGATTTTTTTGGTGGTGCGGGTACGATAATGAAGGGTGGGCAGCCGGAGTCCAGAACAACTAAAGGCATGTGTTTCGGTGCTAATTCCGGTGTCAGGTGGAACCGTCCTCCTGTAGGCCCTGTAAGCTTCAGAGCCGCTTCATAACACTGGTGAAGGAAAGACATTCCCTTCCCTGCACTGCGGGCTTGCTGGATTGTTCTCCCCATCCTTTTAGGTTTTATTCCTCACTAATTTCTCTTCCTCTCCTCCTCATCATCACTATCTGTGCCTCCTGCAGTGGGAATCTGGGCACCTGGTTCATCAGTTGGAGACCAGAACTCAGTAGTACAGATTGATCTCAGCATCTTCTGCCTGCTGATTCAGTACAGCAGGGAATACCCTTGGATGGGATGCCAGTTTATGGTGGTGAACAGAGCAGAGGCGTAGTTAGAAATTCTGGAGTCTCTGACAAAATGTCACCTGAAGTCCCCACCTCCCACCTCCATTGTATGACCTCACCTTGTATAAAGTCCCTCCCACTCCTGGTTTCATATCCAGTTTTTCCGTTGACTGATTCGGTGTATTTGATTTATTGATTAAATCCATTCCTTAGGGGGGAGCCGTACATTACATTACATTTCTTGAACATTCATACATGGTTGTGTTCATGGCTTAATGAGTCGTTTGATCTTCATGATAATGCTTGTGTATCAGTCCTACGTTTAAGTAGATAAAGCATACATCATTTAATTAAATCATTTTATGCATCCCTGGGTCCGTGTAAAGTGCTGGGCCCCCCTGATTCTGGTGGCGTATCCATGCTCCCACTGCACCCCTGATTTTGAGACTCCAGTTAGCGCAACTGCATGTCTTCGGACCATGGGAGGAAACTGTCATGACACTAGGATAACATGCGAGCTGCACGTGCAGTTTGTCAGGGAGCATTGAAAGACCGAGCCGCCCAACCAGTGCCGATTTCAATAAAAAGCCCTGCTGTCAGCATCTAGACCGGGCTGAGGAGTGAAGCCAGCAGGCCAGACATGACCTAGTGTGTCTCAGCTAGTCACTTAAATGTTCTGGAAAGCTTCTGCTGATGGAACATTATTGAGATATTCATGTAACAGATCTCACTGAATAAGCAAGGGTTAGGAATAAGAGTAGCAAATTTGCTACTCAACCTCACCTGTCCTAATGGAATGGCTGAGATATTCGTGAGAATGTCTCCAATGACTATGGACTTGGTCACCTGCCAGGTAAGGACATCAGATATTCATTGTGTGCATTGAACTTGCAAGTTTTACTTATAAATGCATGCAGTGATTCTGCCACCTGCCATAACTTGAAGGAGTGAACAGAAAGTGTGACAGAGATGTGAGTCTACTGTGGATGTGAAAAGTCATGCCGCACTGAATAAGGAGACTTATAGGAAGACTTTGTTTTTATGTCTGAGGATAGTAGATGCTGGATCTTTGCATCTGGGTGCTGAGGCTGAGCCTGTATCAGCTGCCAGATGTTAGCAGACTAACTGCAAGCTTTTAAGTCATTGTGATCTGTCATTGTCGTCATTCATGTCAAAATCTCCCTTCCTCCATTGGCTGTTCACCAAAATCACGCCTATAGCTCAACATTTGTTGATGAACGTTGCATAAACATATTTATTTCTGGCTGACAGCACAGTGCCCATCAAATGTAAGTTATGAATTTGTCATCTGGCTGAAAAACGTCTGTTCTTGCAAACCGAGAATTACTACATATTACTCTGCAGTGTTTTTATAGACAAGTGTTGGCAAGAGGTTTTTACAGTATAACAGATGTATGCTGCAGTTTCAGGAATGAAAAATTATTTGCTTAAAAAGAGTATAATGTCCTTTTTTTCTTTTTTTCAGTTTGGGATTGTTTTATTACACCTGCTTATATATTATTCATTAATTTAACATCATGTCGAATGATGGATGGATTATCAAAGCGCCACTCTTTCAGCATACCTTGTACGCTGTTTTTTATTGCCTTTGGAGTTAATTGCTTTGGCTTTTGAAAGCTTTAATTTCCACTCCGAGTCGGTGCGTTTTAGTGGTAATGTGGTTTATTGACTGCCCAAAGCACAGCCAGCTTGGTGTGTTAGCACCCCTGCGGCACAAACCCCTCTCAACCCTAGTCTGCTCTCTCATTGTCTCTCTCTCTCTACCCCCTCCTCTCTCTCCATTCTCCCTTTCTCTCTCTATCCCCCACTTCTCTCTTTCTCTCTCTATCTTCCCCCCTTCTCTCTCTCTATCCCCCACTTCTCTCTCTCTATCTTCCCCCTTTCTCTTTCTCTATCGCCCACCTCTCTCTCTATCTTCCCCTTTCTCTCTCTCTCTATCCCCCACCTCTCTTTCTCTCTCTCTCTGTCTTCCTCCTTTCTCTCTCTCTATCCTCTACTTCTCTCTCTCTCTCTATCTTCCCCCTTTCTCTCTCTTTCTATCTATCTTCCCCCTTTCTCTCTATCCCCACCTCTCTCTCTCTTCCATCTTCTCTGTATCTTCTCCCTTTCTTTCTCTCTCTGTCCCCCCCCACCTCTCTCCTTCTCCCTCTCTCTTTCTCTTTCTCTTTCTGCACTTATAAAACACTTGCGGTACAAGGTCCTGCTGGTACCAGCAATGTTGAAGGTAATGTATTGATGTGGACCACAGCCCAAGACCCCTTAGTGATGTTCGGTGTGTTTTGAGAAATTTATAAAGGAATTAAAGCTGCTGCCTTCTGTGCAGGAGCAGTTTGATTGAGGCGTGATGGCAGTGCCTTGGCATGAGCGGAGCGCCCGCCTGCCAGGTCCCCACAGCTCGCTGTTGAAATGGTAACACTGGCATGACACCTTGGAGATTGCTGAGGGACCCAACGCCAGGCTTCCATATGCAGCCACACTGGCCAATTACATAACGTTCATGTGAGAACATTTACCTCTGAAGAGAAGCATCTACTGAAACCAGACCATGAGGCGTCCAGTGCATGTGCAGGATTTCTTTGAGACTCTGGATTGGGCTTTGCAGGGCCAATAATTTAATTATTCAGTGGGCCTGAAGTGAAATTCATTTTAGGAACTACATGTTTAATACATCGTTGTGCATTAAAACACTTGTGATGGTCTTTGTCTATTTGGATGATCTTGCATGTGCTGTATAATGAAATGCTGTAAATGTATTTTATTGTTGGGTTAGTGATACTTAAAAGCACCGTAACTACATTTAAAAAAGAAATTCATAAACTCTTGGGAGGTTTGCATGTGTTTAGTTTGCTAAAACTGGGATGGAGATACTGACTGGACTAATTATATACCAATTATTGCTTGTATGAGTAATGAAGGAGTCATTAATATGTAAAGTCTAGGAGCATCAGGAAAGGGTGCTGTACGAGATCACCCAGAATGCACTGGGGTCTCCAAGATGGCTGCAGTTCCATTTACATCTTTATTCTATGCTCCTCGGTCCAATTTTCCAGTTATTTCTAGTTAGTTATATTTCCTCTGCTGGTCAGAATGATTAGGACATGTACCAGCAGCAGCGGTCAGGCAGCTCCTGAGGAAAACATTGATGGGGGGGTGGCGGAAAAGGAGAACGTTTGCTCTTTTGTGTACCTCCAGTTAAGCTGGTGAACCTGTGGCAGGCCCATCTCCTGGACGCTGCCCGACCGAGCCAGAGGACACGGTGTCCTGCCCGGCCACCCAGCCTCGCCGCCTTGATTAACTCCCTTCTCTCTGCTAGCTTTTCCCTTGCCTCACCTTTTTTCCTGCTCTCCCTTTCTCGTTTTCTCCTTCTCCATGCCTGTCTGCTGCTTTCATCCCCGTGGTCTTTCAGTAATGTTGACACTAAGGAACTCTGTGGTGAGTACCTGATGATCGCTGGTTCGTTTGTGTGCCTGTCTGCCTGATTAGCATGCTTTGCACGATGCTAATGAACCCGTTGAACCATGGATATAAATTTTGGGGGGGTGGGGGGTGGTATACTCTGCATTAGTCAAAACCAGCCTGGACCCCCTCAAAATGGTGGAGACCTCAATCTCCCCCATGCTCAACCGACAGTTATGCCCTTGCTTTGGACCTTTCGCTACTCTTTGCCCATTTTAAAGCCAATGACCCGTTATGTGTCTGGGTAATGACATCATCGTGTTAGTGACATCATCTGGATAGTGACATCATCTGGGTAATATCAGGCAGAATGACTGCATGTAGCACTGGTAAGGAATTATTAACATAACCAATGAGAACTGGAATATACTATGGGCAGTAGATCCTGCACCACTGAGAAGCCTGGGAGTCCAGATAGAAGGCGGGATATTGTGATCACCAGATGGCAGTTATATGACAGCATGTTTAGTAATAGGAGCATTCGGGTGGCTGGTGATAAGAGTTAGTGTGATGAATGAGTAATCTGAATGGTGCTGGTTCAGTCATAACTACACAAGGAAGATATCCAATTGTCAGAAGGGTCAAAATTGCATGTTACTTTGGGCAAAAGTATCCAGTAAGACTATGTATAAAATTCAATATATAGCAATGGTAAAAAGATTGTGTTTAGCTGTATTGATTACTTTGTTATTAAAGTGCACAGTGAAGAGTACACTGCCTCTTGTTCCAGTGAACTTGACCTGTGACTAAATGTAAAGAGCACACTGCCTCTTGTTCCAGTGAACCTGATCTGTGACTAAATGTAAAGAGCACACTGCCTCTTGTTCCAGTGAACCTGATCTGTGACTAAATGTAAAGAGCACACTGCCTCTTGTTCCAGTGAACCTCACCTGTGATAGTTTGTGTGTGTGTTTGAGTATTTGTGTAGGTTATATGATAATAACCTGTTATTTTGGCGTTGTGGGAACCATTTTTTGAGTCCCCACAGAGGGAAACTATAGGTGCAATTAAAAAACTAAAAGTGCCAAAAGTCTTGTATTTTATTTGGTTACTTATGGTTAAGTTTAGGACTGGGTGGGGGATAAGGTTATCATAGCTGGAATTAGGGTTTTTCCCATAGAAATGAATGGATGGTCCCCACAAATACAGATGTTTGTGTGTGTTTGTGTGCATGCCTTTTTAGAGTGTGTGAAAACTGTCATGCTCTTCCCCCAGACTACTTTGTGAAGCACATGGGCGACTATGAGGGTGTGCTGGCCTCGCTGGAGACCCTGAACCTGTCAATCCTCAAAGCCATGGACTTCACCAAGAAGGTAAGCATGAGCGCAGTGACTGCTCTGTTTCCTAGGCGACTCTGCATCGCCATTCACCTGCCTTTTGACACTGCAATGTCCTTTCTCGATCAGACATGAGTGCACCAATGCAGACCGGGTACACTGCATCCGCAGTTCCCATCGTCAGGCTGAGCATTGCTTCCTGTACTGTTCTAATTTATCGCTAAACATGGTTTTAGCAGTAGAGGTCACCGGTCACCATCAATAAGTCAATTTTTGTGTTTATCCAGGACAACTGTACCTTTAACCAGGGTTTAGCTCCTGTGGGCAGTGGTGCCCTAATGGTTAGGGAAGCGCACTTGTAACTGAAAGACTCAAATCCCCGAGCAGCAAGTCACCACTGCGGAAGCCTGAGCGAGGTACCGCCCCCAAGCACTGCTCCCCGGACGTGGAATTAGCTGCCCCCCCAGCTATGTCACGATGTCACATATGGGTTAAATGCAGGACACGTTTTGTTGTTGTGTGCTGTGGTGTGTCAACAATGACCACTGATCGGTAAATTCTAATTCAGGGTCAAAAAGCCCTGCTGGTAATTCAGTGTAACTTCTAACTGTGATCATTTTATTTGCCTTATAGCTATGATTATTCTGGGCACCTTGTAACGACTTTCTCCTCTTGAGTATTTCTTTAGTCTTGTGCGTTAGGTGTCTTTATAGTTTGCATTGTGTTGATGTTACCCAAAATCGGCCTCATCAGTGCACGTGATGTAGCTGACATTTCAAGCGATTCGTTTGATAGCCTTTGATAGCGTCTAAAGTCGTCCCTCTTCAAGTTGTGACGTTATCTGCCTTTGTTTTATTTCTGGAGCCTGTTGCGATGTAAAGAACACTTAAGCCTGACAGCAACAACTTGCAAGCAATTTAATAAAAATTTAATCCAGAAAGCAAACAAAACAGGCACTGTATGTACTGTATGATGGTTACTGTGGTGCTGGACAGTTTGTGAAGCCCATGGCATCTGTGAGTTGAAGCTGTTCTGTGAGGAGGAATGGGCAAAATTCCTCCAAGCTGATCTTTAGGACTGGATCAACAGTTAACTGTTGTTGAAATTATTGCTACACAAGCGGGTCACACCCGATACTTTGTCATGCCCAAATATGTAAGACTTGATAGTTTTCCTCAGTAAATAAAGATATAATGTTTTGGTGTCACTTGTTTTATTTGGTTCTCTTTATCTAGTTTTGGGACTCTCATGAAAATATGACCACGTTTTAGGTCATAATTATGCAGAAACTGGGAAGATTCTAACAGGTTTTGTGACCCGATCCTTCTCTCATCGCGCGGCTCTTGACCTGCTGCCGTCCCCAATGGCACCCGTGGCTGGATGCCGTGAGCACACTTATCCAGGATGACATTGGAACGGTCCCCTGCCGCTTTCCTTGTGCCGCGGCTTGACGTGTCTCCCCCGCAGATGTTATTTGATGGGCCGCGGATGATCTGCTGAGGTCTGAACGGTTTGGTTAGCGCCTGTCTGGTGACAACTGGTTCTTGGTTTCTCCTCAGCACTGCGAGCTGAACTTTAGACTGACGGATCCAGATAAAACCTGCTTATTTGGCTGTCATGTCTTGGTTTGTGCCAGGGTGTATTTGGCACCGGACCCCTTGGCCAGGAGGAGACTCAGCTTGTGAACCCGACTTGCTGCCATACCTGGACATCCACTGGCAAGGAGAGGTCCCGTCTCTTGTTTTCAGTCTCCATTATTTCCCTCAGCAGGGGCTTCGCTGTATATACGCTCCTCTAATGATGTGAGGAGCCTGTGTACAAGCAGTATTTATACGAAATAGACCCTGCTGGAAAGCGAGGTGCCGTGTCTATCATGGCAGCCAACACGCAACGTGGATCACGTGTCAGCTGACAAAAAGAGAAGGACGACAGGGATCAGAGATGGTTAGATAAATGTAAGTTTAGACGTGTTGGGATGGAATGGGATGGGATACTTCAGCTTTCTCTCTGCCGTGCTCAGTCCGTATTCATAAAGTCGCAGCACATATGGGTGCACCCTAATATTCGGCTGATAAATATTTCAGAAGTACTCCAGGGACGAGCGGCTTGCCTGATGATCTTTTGTTTTCAAAAATAACAGGCAGTCAATAGGACGTAGACATTTATTTTAAATTCTGTACATTGTTGAGTGTATGTGCAGACAAACACGTGGAGGTCAGCATGCTGGCACTCGGTCTTCAAGGTGATGGCATTGACAAATAAAATGCCTAAACTTGTCTTTTTTTATTTATTGATCGATTGGTTGTTTTGGTTGAGATTAATTTCAGATGCTCGTCATCTGAACAGATGATGTTGTGTTCAATGGGAAGTGGTGTTTGTCTGTTTACAGTCAATACTAATTTCAGTGCCTGATTTTGTTTCTATTGTATTTTGTACAAAAATGTTTTGAAGTCTAATTATATGTGTAATACTGCAGGTAAGGTTTTGGAATTTGTTCCATCCTGGGGGGAGACATCTGGGCAATGAACTCAATTTTCCTGCCAGTACTCCATACCCCCACCCACCCATGAGCAGTTGCCACAATGTTGAGAAATGCACCCCTTTAAAACGATTAGACAAGTCTGTTACGCTGCCTTGTTTCCATGGAGACAAGCCTGTACGCTGCATGCTGGAGGCTCGCTGCCTCGCTGGTGTTTAGAGGCTGCACTGTCACTGTTTAAAGTGACTTGAGCGAGGCTGACAGCGATCCTGCCGTCGTCCGCACAAACAGCTCGCTGCTATTCGGACGCTAGTTAACGTGCGTCGTGCGCGACCTTTCGCACCGCCTCCGTCGCGCGGAATAAATCCCGGAGACTTTACGGGGAGGGATGCTGCCGCTCATTATTAATGCCAGCTCCCCATTTCACCCACAATTCATGAAAAATTAACAGCACAGTGTCAATCACTGCATTTCCTCCACTCAGTTTTAGGATGTGACAATTAAAATGCAACGCTTGGGTCCCCCACCTAGTGTCATTTTCCAGTTAATAGATACAAGGTGAAAACCAACACATTACAGGTTTCCAAACGCCAGATGTTTGTTCAGCTGAAAATAGAATTCACTGGATTTGTGTGAGCACACTCATGCATTTAATATTCCTTCTAAGAAAAAATATTTTCCCTTCATTTTTAAATTCACTCGAGTTAGTCTGTTCACCGACTGTTACCTTGTCTATTTTACAGCTGTGCTCCTACTGTGATTACATTAGATTCATTCTGTGCTGAGCTGTTTGTGGGTGCATAGTCTGTGTCCTTAAGCTGTGCACATTTTTTTTTTGGAGTTACCATAGTTACCATAGTGATTCCCCCAGTTTGTCGGACTAATTCCTCTCATACGGAGTCAACTTTACATTAAGAATATGGCACTTGCGTGTCTAAATCAGTAAATATGCCCTATTGGTTCTAGTTAAGATTTATCCAGCAAACAAAGGTTTACTGTGGGTTTAATTTATTTGTTCCTGGGTTTGTGTGTGCGGCAGTTCGGGAACCGCTGCGAATGCTTGAGGTCGTGTTAATTCAGCAGCTATCACCGTGTACGTGATGGAGGAGGTGGTGATTCGGGTTGTCGTCACTCCTCATCTGCAGGTTTTAATTATATAAACATACATCCATAGCTAAAAACAAATAAAATATGTGGGAAGCGGTGGTGCCGTCTGTCTCTGGGGGCAGAGCTGGGCTACCACAATGATTCCTATTGATTTTGTTGTTCCCCACCCCCAGAGTCCATAGCAATACGGATGCTGCGCTGTTGCGTTGATAACCTTTCCAGACCAGGGTCCCCCTTTATAGCAGACCTGAATGTTCACACCCTAACCGTCTGTCAGCTTCACTTTATGTTAGGGATCGGTGATACCACTGATTTTCTTTTCAATCCCATTTGGCCCAATACCAAGGTTGATATCACTGATCTAGATTCCGATATCCTTTTCTGGCCCGACGCTGACAGTAAAGTTTGCTGATGGGGGGTGGCTGAGGGGTATTCACTGGGGGGTGAACTATTACTGCCTAGTAATAGTTACTGTCCTGGACCCCAAAGTAATACAGACATTTGCATTATTAGGTAAAATATATCTAAAAATATATTTCTTAAAATTAGAATCGATTCTCAATACTAAGGTCAGGAGAATCGAAATGTCAGTGTCGAGCCACACACTTCATGATTACTTCCCATTTTTCCGGTTGTTTCTTCCTTGTCTCCCGTTCGCCCCTGTAAAGGGAGCCCCCACTGCTCCATGGGTCAAGTCCTGCACCGAAGTGGCCTTCTTCTTACCGATATACTGTATTTGTGTCTGGTATTAGTGATCCAGTTAACCGGCTAACCTGTGACAGCCGCCAATCCTGCAGGCGCTAAGCAGCGGACTGACATTATTTAGCGTTTTTATCCTGCAGAAAAGGGACTGGACTTAATAATACATTAAGAACGTCATATGGGCTGTATGAAACTCATTTCCATCATTCTCACAGACTTTCACCTCTGCCGCTTATTTTGAATACTGACTAAAGTCTAAATATCGGCCAGCAATAAGGGGCTCGACGGACACATCAGACCAACGCTAATGTGTTGCTTTTCAGCGATACCACTGTGCTAACCGATATATCACACATCTCCCCAATGTTTTCAGGCCTACTGTAGTATACATACCCCTACATATGAAAAAAAACTCCAGCAAAATTTAGTATCATAAAGAAATGGATAACAGAAGCGTGAGGCACCAATGACTGCCTTAATCATGTCTCTATTCTGCTGCTTGCACTCTATGCTCTAGATCTATGTTTCCCGCTCCTCCATAGCATTAAAGTGCATTTTTAACTCCCTGCCATAAAATCAGCTTTATTACGTGCTGGTGTGTTTTCCTCCCTTTGTCCTCGTGTCTCTGTCTGAGTCTTCATTTGTCGCACTGTTCCCACGGCAGGCAGCTAATGGAAAAAGCAGGTCCTGAAGACAGGTGCTATCGCGTAAAACAAAAACTTTCTTGGAAACATTTATGCGCAGGAAACAGGGTGTTTCACAGCACTAATATACACTCCGTGGCAGAAGGGAGTCTGAGGGTTTGCAATATAAAAATGCGTAATACAAAATCTATGGAAAAAACAAGCATTAGGTTGAATCCCTTTTCTTTGTCATTAGTTCCTGTGAGGCATAGAATCTCAAAAAAATTTGAATGTTAATAAAAATTTTGCTCTAGTTTGGTTACGCATCTAACACAAGCTAAAATGTAGCCGCACCTCGATTGCTCCCTAAGAACCAGCTTTACACTGGATAGGGAGACCACATGGAGTTTAGGGTGATGAATGTTTGCCTGGTTAAGCTGAAGTTTACCTCAGGTAAGAGACTATACAGCTGGGTCTCTGTAGTTGAATTATATGTCTGTTTGGACCCAGTGCTGTACAAAATACTGATTTATCTAATTTATTTTAAATGCATTTTATATCTCAAATTTGATCAAATACATTTTAATCAATTTATTATTTAGGGCTCTTGATATGTGAAAATGAGTTACGCATTTATTTTCCCAGTATGTATTTCCTCAGCCAAACTTGTAAATACTAAATAGCAAAATGCAAAAATAATTTAGTAATGATAAGGCATAATAAGGCATCTTGTTTTAGCCTTAATATTCCAAAAAAATGGGCAATGCAGTTCAGTGGTCATCCCTGTGGTTATCTCTGTGGTTATCCCCAAGGTTATCCCCGTGGTTACCTCTGTGGTTATTTCTGAGGTTATCCCTGTGGTTATCTCCATGGTAAATCCTGTGGTTATCCCCGTGGTTACCACTGTTATTTCTAAGGTTATCCCTGTAGTTATCCCTGTAGTTATCCCCAAGGTTATCCCCAAGGTTATCCCCGGGGTTATCCCTGTGGTTACCACTGTGGTTATTTCTAAGGTTATCCCTGTAGTTATCCCTGTGGTTATCCCCAAGGTTATCCCCGGGGTTATCCCTGTGGTTACCACTGTGGTTATTTCTAAGGTTAT
>JAABNX020000021.1:22890648-22906937 GCA_015163995.2 Mormyrus lacerda | reverse complement strand
TAGTTTGGGGGAAGTGTTCTGCCTTTTTCAAAGTATGAGATCATTGGATTCCATATTGTATAAAAACGTTTAGTGGAAGTGTTGTTTTTATGTGGTGCTACAGTAACATCAAGAGCATGTGAGGCTCTGAAAGATGCCTGATGGGTGAAGATAATGAAAGAGTAGGATTTTGACAAGACAGGAAATGATGTCACAGGATGCGGAGGTTTGCTGATTAGTTCACTCAGTCATCCTTTGGTTCCTCCCCCACTCCATTGCTGCCTGCCTTTTTACCTTGTACTGCATTAAGGTTGGATCAACTGCAGAACATTGACGACCTCCTGGCCCTGCTGCGTTTCCTATGGCCCTGGGGCTGCCTATAGCACATGGTGCTGATCCATCTTCTGTTCTCCCCCGAGATCAGACCACAACTGCTTTGGCATAAGAGTGTTTGTCTGATCCACCTATAAATCAAAGTTTGCTTTTGGAATAAAATATAATCTTAGTGATTATATCTATATCATCAAAATTAACTAGTAGCAAATTGAATAAAAAAATGCTGATCCCTATTTTCAGAATCCTCGATTCTCACTTCTGTATTTTTGTAAACCGAAGCAGCCGGTTTGGGTTTTTTCCAAAATTCTTCCCAGAATCAGCATGCCTGCAAGAGAATCCTGAAACCTGGGAAATGCGTTCCCGTTATAAACAGTTGGTTTAATCACTTGCATTATGCTCGGTGCAGCAGATTTATGGGCCATGATGGAGGTCGATGTGCTGGGTGTTTGTGCAGCTCCTGATCTTTAGACTCCTCCCTTAGCCCAGCTCCCCCACACTGTACACGTTGGTGTTGATCCCTCTTCCATTAAGCGCCATGTGTAGCTGTGATGAAAGGCAGCTGTCTGGCAAGCAAATGCAGAACGATTTATGTCCATAGTGGCATCGGCCTGCACCACACTTCCCAGTGCCCTAAATCAGGGGTTCCCAAGCGTCGAGCCAAGGAACGGTCGGTATTACACTGGGCCGGGGAATTCTGGGGCTTTGGGGGAGGGGTTGATTAATTTAGAAAAATAAGCAATATATTTTCAAACTACTGCTTTTTTTAACCACATCTGACGTTGCTTCATTCTGATAGCATGTGAAGGAACAGGTGCTGGGCTCTGACAAACATCAGGGGGTCCAAAGAACGGCTAAATTTATTTAATCTGCCCCCTCCCCCACCCTGATTGATCTGCCACTACCCCGCCACCTCACGCTTTGTAAAACTGGGCAAGTTTGACCCCCCCCTGCCTGGAGATAGGAACAGTTAGCAAAGAAAAGGTAACCAGCAGTTAGCAAACTAGCTATGATGATGACGATATTTCCCTCCAAATCATATGTAATCCTCCAGTCGCACCAATCTTTGCCCAATATGTGCCGGTCTGCGGTAATCAAAGGGCTCCTCCATAATCTCCCTCTGTAGCTCTTAATGGACAAGCATCCTTCAACGTCCTTTAGTCTGTAATATCTCACCTAGTTTCTTGTCTTTTTTCTTCAATAGGCCAATCATTCATTATTGTCTTCAGTATTATTTTGGGAAACACTTGAACTTTCAAAATGTATTCAATTTTCCTATGGCTTTTCTGTACTGTTGCTGTCAGTGTCCAGGTATATAAGTGGGAGGGATGTTGGCTAATGAGATATTAAGTTTACATGAGTGTGGTGGGGAAAATCTGACAGCTGTGCAAAGCGTCCCACCCCCTCATACCAGCACACCGCTGCCATTTGGTCGGAGGCCTTTGAGAAAGGGCAAATACCGGTGTGAATTAAAAATTAAATTGTCAGACTGTCATTTAAGGTCAAAAATCAGTTTGTTTAAAGGAGCACGACGTGAGCAGGATTAAACGGATTTATGCCCTGAAGCTCTCCTGTGTTTTCTCTGTATTGCACACTGTAGTTGTCTCTACACTTAACCAAGTGACATTGCGAGGTTGTACAGCTATATATTTTTTAATATATAATTTATCACCATGTTTTTTATTTTTTTTAATTATTTCTGTTTGCATCTGGCCAAACGTCCCGATTCAAGTAATTACCAGTGTTACCGTTGATTCCTGGACACCCAGCTATTTAACACTGAGTGAGTGTTGCAGTAACGTTTCCCCATGACCTCTCTGTCAGCTTTCTGTGTGTTAACAAGATACTGAATCATGTCGGGCCAGACTGAACTGGCAGCTGCTAACTGAATTCAAAAGAGATTTAAATCCGTCCTTGGAGTCCAGAAGATGCTCATGCATATTACCCTGTGCTCCCCTGGACCTCCTCCTGTCCCAGTAGCGCCTGCATGTTACCCTGTGCTCCCCTGGACCTCCTCCTGTCCCAGTAGCGCCTGCATATTTCCCTGTGCTCCCCAGGACCTCCTCCTGTCCCACTAGCGCCTGCATGTTACCCTGTGCTCCCCTGGACCTCCTCCTGTCCCAGTAGCGCCTGCATGTTACCCTGTGCTCCCCTGGACCTCCTCCTGTCCCAGTAGCGCCTGCATATTTCCCTGTGCTCCCCTGGACCTCCTCCTGTCCCACTAGCGCCTGCATGTTACCCTGTGCTCCCCTGGACCTCCTCCTGTCCCAGTAGCACCTGCATGTTACCCTGTGCTCCCCTGGACCTCCTTCTGTCCCAGTAGCGCCTGCATGTTTCCCTGTGCTCCCCTGGACCTCCTCCTGTCTCACTACCCTGATTCAAAGGGTCTATCAGCCCTGTCTGTCCTGTAAAGTTTTTGTAGAACTACATTAATAATGTCTACTAACAGTTTTTTTTTATATATATATATACTTGGAGTGTAACAACTCATCGATTCTAATCAAAGCAGACTTGCATTACAGCGCTATATGTTGTTTAGAACACCTGTGTTCCTGTGTTTTAAATTTTGTAAGCTATACATATCCAGAAATAGTTTTTTGTTGTTAAAGTACAAAACAAAATGTTTTTGATGCAGACATTTTTTGTGCTTTTGAAACATGTACTTTTTCATATTCTGTTGTTAAAATGAGAGAAAAAATTTATCGCTAAGCCTTTTTGAATTCGGATAAATTCCGCTAAAATTGGCGTATATTTCGCTGTATTGAAAATATTGATCATGTATCATCGAATCAAATCGAATCATATCGTAGAAACATTTAAAAAAAAAAATCACCAGATAATCGCTGCATTGCAAATACGAACCCGAATTGTATCATGGCGAAGCTTATAATGTGCACGCCTATTATATGCTGAAATTTACCAAAGTATCCTAACTGCTACAACCTCTGACAGGGTCCACAGAATCACGTCCTGAAATTGAACTGGTTCACTTCGACAAAGAATGATAATGAATTGTCCAAGCGTTGGCCAAACGGATCGAAATCTAAGCAGGATTTCGTTTGCCCTGAGCGTTTCATACCTTTTCCTTAGCCAGACTATTCATAGATTGTATTGATCACACACTCATCTCTAATAAACTTTTCAGCTAGAGGAAGAAAACAACACTGCGAAGGTAATGAAACGGGAATCTCAAATTGCTGCATGTAGGTTACAAAACCGTAATTACATGCCGATGCCATAGTAACCGATAAGTCTTCTCCTCCCTCCCTCCTCCATCATTTACAGCCACATAGGTTTTTAAAAAGGAAAGATAGGTTATGCAGCTGTTGCTAAGCAATTAAACCATGGAGACTGTAAAGCCAAAGAGAGGAGCCACTTTCTAGGGCAGACATTTACATTTTCATTTACATATTTAGCAGATGCTTTTGTCCAAAGAGTTGTACAAGTTAGGCAAATAGCACATCACAAACCTTCATGCTGTCATGGAATCAACTATGTATAAGTGCAGCTAGCAGGGCCGTCTTTAACACAGGTGCAATTGGTGCAATGCACCGCGGGCCCCTGCAGCGAGTCGCGAGTTGATAGTTGCTTAGCTAAAGATTCGGACGGTTCAAAATGGTCAGCCGGGCGACTACGACAAATTCTTGCACCAACATCTACAGAACCTTAAAAGCCGCCCTGGCAGCAAGGCTGAGCTTCCAGTGAACGTCCAGGTACAGGTGTAAGCAGGACTGGAGCAGGAGCTGCAGCAACAGCTGCACAAAGAAAGAACCTAGCAAGGTTCTTCTTTATCCTCTTCTTTACTCCTGCTATTCTCCACGTAACCAAGTGATTGTGCACTGAGTATTTGAAGACGTGGAGCTTTTCTTTAGAACTGAGGCAGATTCCCTACAAACATCACCGGTCCATCTCGCTGTTAATTCTTCCGACTTGTATGGGAAAGGGCTTGTTTGTTTTCATTCTTTGCTTATAAGCGTTCAAGACAAAGGCGTCATTATGTTAATCCTTCAGTAGTGATGTGGCCAAATGCTGCAGTCTCTAAGTGGTGCTTTATTAGCCCAGGGGACAACGTTAGTCATCTTCCTGCCTTGACTCTTTTAGCGGCATTTTAACGAGGGTATATTTATGAACAGCTGTCATCCGGAAGACAGCTGGGGTGAGGCCTTCTGGGGGTTGGGAGTCAGGGTTCTCCACCCAAACCCAATCAAGTGGCTTTCTCCGTGTGGGTGCCAGGTCACAACTCACTGCTGAGTCCTGTGCGTACTGATCTAAGTCTCCTGTTTTTCTTCAATGGCTGCAGCCCCGACGTAGTTCTAGTGGTTGGTGATTACTGCCTTCTGCCTGCACAAACGGAGCGAGTTTACTTAGAGATGCACAATATATTGGTTACCCTATCAGTGCCAAGCTCTTTAAAAATATTTCCAACCAATATTTAGAATTTAGTCAGTTTTCGAAGTTAACAACTCAGGGCTCTCAAACATACCAGCAAACATTAATATAGACCTTTCATCTTTTTAAATTAAATCTGCAGATCAGACTTTAAATCCTGTAGTGGGGCATAAAAAACCATCTCATGGGACCTAACTGCCAAGATAATAGAGATGATCACATTGAACTATCAGCCATTTTCCATAGTTGCATAGATTCATTGACTCACTACGGTGCCTCAAGTTGGTGCTGCTTCGCTGATGCCTCACTGCCTGCAGCATATGATGAGGTCGCTGCACACATTCATGGGATCTTAAGACGTAATGTCACCAATGTCAGTTTCACTGCAGATTTGAGGAGCCTGTTGATGGTATAGGCCTGGTTGATGGTATAGGCCAGAATTTGCACATCGGTGCACCAGTTTAGTTCACTGCAAGCTTGGATCCAGCCCCCAGAAATGTTGTCTTATTTCCGCTCCTTATCAGGCGTGCTAACAGCAAGCGACACACCTGGCTTGCATTTAAACACCATGCTCGCTGGGTGATTGCTAACATGTGCAGTTGTATGGTTTTATCAAGCCCAGTTGTTTTGTCATAATCGGGTGCGTTCCAGCTAAATGATGATGATTTGGAACTGAACAAATGGTGAGAGTGTTATAGAGGGGGTGTGGGGGGGTTCTCAATCTCCCGTGCTTGTTAACGCATGGTGCCTTGCAGGTGCTGCTGTAGAAACGCGTCAGTCGCTTGATGAGGCCAGCCCGCTTTCGTGTCTCAATCAGGGGTGATACATTGCCACTGTCTTGACGCATTTGTCATCCCGTGGCGTGAGATTCCGGGTTGGGAAGCTCTTCACAGAGCTCACATTTGCAGTCATGATTCCCAGCAACTGTTCGCCTGATGAAAATTACCTTGCCGGGGCAATCGCGATTAAGATGCTGCCTCTGTTACAGAAATGCTGGTGCTGTGGGGTGAACCGCCATTGATATAGCTGCCGTTTTGTGGATATAGAGTAATTTTGTCCTTTAGCTGAAGAAGAGCTGTTGACCACCGCGGCTCCCCATGGAACCTGAACAGAATCACACACAAGTGCCTCAGCAATCCTTTGCGGTGTGTTGTCTCCTGCCAAGCCCGGACTCCTCAGGCGAGGCCAGTTCTCCAATTAGAAGCCGTCTGCCTCTGTGGACGATCTCCGCCGTGGCAGCGGAATGACTGCTGGTTGGGGTCACATCCCCACCTCAGGCTGCAGCCGTTTCGGACGACCGTGCAGGATTGAGTATCCCAGAAGCCGAGGCGTGCCGTCATCACTCATGGCCTCTTTTAAAAACCTCTGTCCGTATCAAGCTTCAGTTGAGTGAGTCTGGACTCAACCACAGTCATGAGGAAAAAAGCGGCTTTTGCCGCAACCCTATCGATCAGCTATTTCTTCCCCTCCTTGTAGCTTATTCTTACACAGTCCGTGAATTCACCATTCCCTTCTTTTCTAGGTTTAATTAAAATGGACTCTTTCTGTGCTCATCTTAACATTCACTGAACTGAAGTGCTTTATCCTCTCAGATGTTATCAAATTACTGTATTCTTGCAATATTATAAGAAAAATGCACTGACTTACAGCTCTCTTCTGATTTGAGCTGCAGCTCTTGGGATAAAATTGCTGTAACTGATTTGATTTATCAAGTGGTGGGGCATCTTGCACTTATTATTTTACATGGTTTGTAATGGCAAGATTGAAGGCTGTTTGCTTCGCTTGTACTGGCTCCAGTGAAAGTGAACGTCTCACATTTCACTTTCTGTAGAAAGGCTGTTTTTGAAATAAGTTGTCTTAGGGAATAGATGTTTATGAATTCACCGCCATCTCCCAGAAAGCTGGAAAAAAGAAGAGCGTGTAGCTTGCCGTTTTTCAGCGTGACCCACTATTTTTACCACTGACATTACAGCGTTGACTTGAGTGTGATATATAGCTTTTTGTTTTGCAGGTAAATGATGAAGAGCTGCCACCTATCATTACCAGGGGACATTTGCTTTTAAGGCTGAAACAGACAGATTGTGGACTGGTTTCGGTAGCGCTGGGCGGGGGTGAGCTGTTTAGGAACAAGCTCAGGCCCTCATTACGCCAATGAGCCATGCCAGTGCACTGATTTGCACTGGAGATACCACAATATCATTTTTTCCCGGTCTGATCCCAATACCGATATTAATATTTTGAGTATCTGCCGATACCAATCCGATATTTTTTCAACTTTATCAACTACTAAGAATAAAATAACATATTTGAATCAACACATTTCACATAACAAAGGTTAACTACACGCATGTTGTAGGGTTGTAGTGACATTGTTTGAATGTGCTAAGGACAGAAATACACTGCAGGATGGCAAGAATCAAGCAAAAGCTATGCCAATATACCACAACACTGTGTTACAAAAAGACACTTTGACGAAAATGAACAGAAATATCAAAGTGCAAACTGTGTAACCTGTTCCCAAATGAAATAATATAAAGAAATCAGTCGTAAAAATATCACCATGTACCCAAACTAAACATTTCTATTTAAAAAGTACACATGTCTCCGGTATAAAACATACAATGGAGCATGGGTAAAACTTTCAAGTAGTAATTAACCAAGCTTTCAAGAAGTAATACACATCTCAATACATCTAGTTTGTATAAATTTTAGTGTGTTCAGGCTTAAGAAAAATCAGCCCTCACCTTACAGTATGTACATTGCACTCTGGGTAAAATACAGTAAAGTAGAGTAATACCCCTCTACATTTGTGAGGGTGAGGGGTGGGAAATGCTTGTGAATGTGAAAATTCGTAAATAGGGTTCGTGGTGAATCTCAGTCCATGCTGGCATGAAAAATAATGCAAGTCTATTTATTATCAGTGTCTAAACAGTACTGTACTGTACACTTAGCAGGGCTTAAAAACGAAAAACGACACGACTTAATCTGCGATAAAAACCTGTTGACTTATTCCTTACCTAATATGCATAATAGCCTATTATTATAGGCTATTTTCACTCAAACAAAACAGAACTCCAGATAGTTATGATTTTATGATTGTAACATTATAAAACAAAAGTTTTTTTTTAACATTTAACACAACAGATCAACAATTTAAATTATAGTATACCAAATAGGCTACTGGGAAAAACTGGATGGGCGAAATTGACGAAAGGGATTTTCTTTATGTCGACCCATCTAAAAACAATAGACAATCAGTAATTATTTTTTGTAATTTTAACTACAAGTTTTAATTAGGCTACAATAACTTAAACCTAAACATACCTTTGCACATGAAACAGCCAGGTGCTTGGTAACCTTAAGCTCGTCGCATCAGAAAGGGCTCTGCTTATGACGTCTGCTTCGCGGGCATTTCACGTTGAATGCGTCACCGTCGCATTTGCGCACACAATTTGAATTCATGATTCTGGTCTGCCAAATTGATGTAATAAAGAGAACGATAAAAAATACCGTTATTAACTGCTTAATTTGGAATTTCTGTTTCCGTTTCTGTTCAGAACGATTAAAATTGATTTTGTTTTCATTTTTGTTCCTGTTCAGTGTCATTTGTTTTCGTTTTTCGTTTTCGTTCCTTGAACCGGTTCAGAGCCCTGACACTTAGCATGTCAAATTACTTTGTGTTTTCCTATCGAGACCTTTTTTTTATAAAATGTAAACCATCTAGATTATGACCCTGTATGTGGAAGACTGCTACCATACGCATTGAGAGCGCTGCGTTTTGGACTCCTGGATTATTAAGAATGCTACATTCATGGCAGATTCTACTGTCTCTAAGGCAGCTAACATGTCAAGAAGGCTGCTTGGTGAGACAAGCTTACTACAGTATATTAAAGATCTAGTATGCACTTATGCTAACATTATGTATCACTAATATTATATGGTATGATTTTTTGTGATCCAAGTAATTTTCACTATTCTTTTTGGCTTCACATTGTGTGCGAGTTTCTGTAATTTTGCAGTTGTAAAAGTTTATAAGTTCTAAAAATATTCCTATATACTTGTTCACAGTCAGTTTGCGGATAACCAAAACCGTGAATGTGAAATGCCTAAATGGAAAGGGGTTACTGTGTTTCCACATAGCCGATGTGACATATGACACGCATGCGTTGCTGAACAATTACCCGTCACATGACCCTCATTTCTGTATGTGGCATGTCGTGCTAAGGCTACATGCTAGAAGACCCGTCTCTGATGGAAAATCAGATCAGTTTCTTACTCCCCCTGCACCCCCGATATCCATTTGTTTGCCGGTATCAACACAACATCGATAGTGAGTATTGGATTGGTGCCATCTCTAATGTGCACCGATTAGAATGAGGATCACCTGTGTCTTCAGCCAATGATAGAGACCGTCTCCCTGATGACTGAACACTGCTGCAAGGAATAAAGGTGAAACGTAATGTACTGCTCAGACGTTTTGTAGGACTAGTCAAGTCAGTAAGACCTTAAGATTCGCCTAACCTAAGGAAGAATCTCTCCTCACGTAGCTGTAAGCTCTCATAGACACCTCGGGACGGACGAACGTGACAATAGGCCTTCGGCTGGTCTCTCCCTCTGCAAACACCCCGTGGAGCTTTTCACAGAGCAGAATCATTGTCCACATGTATAACGGCAGCTGAGTCCGTGTCTTTTCAAAGAGGCAGGCCTTTACATCTCAACTTCATCTCCAGTCTCCTCTGAGAAGAGGCTGAGTTTGTTGAGGCTTCCTCATGTCATTCACCTCAGGCCAAAGGATGTGTCTTTGTTTGATCCACCTTTAATACTGTTCTTATGGATTTTCAATCATGCTTATCTGCTAGACCTCGCTGCGACCCTGTTCTAAAACACCTACACACCCGTGGCTTATTTTTTTTGCATTTCCTGATACTTTTCTGTCAAAGCTTTAAGCTTCAGAATATTGAGCAGGGAATTTGCTTCCCGGCAATCCGGTCTTGATCCTCGGCGGTCCATGTATGTAATGGAGAGACATATGGTAGATGAATTTATGAGACATATCTGTTCTGCTTTCAAAGCTTCTGTTCATGAGAAATGTTTACTAGAAATGGAATATATATGTGTAACGTGATCATTCAGTAGTAATAATTATATTGATCTGTTCACCCTATAGTAAACAGTGATCTAACACTGAAATACTATTAGTGGTGTAACAGTTCTGATACAGAGACCAAAACCGCAATACAATCATTTGCGTTATCGTGTCAAGGTGCTGGAAGACGGAACCTGCAGTAAAAGCTAAGCTAGTTTCATTAGCTGAAGATAGACGATTACCCAGAGATTGCAGAGCACCTGGGCACATTCAAGTCAGCAGTGCAGGAACATTCTGGTTACCCAATAGAGTATAATATTTTAATTTTGTAATTAAATTTTATGTAGTTATTTTATATGAAGATCAGTTAATCTCACGTGTTCTTTAGTGTTACAAATGGTTGGTGATGGAGGTTGAAACAAAATCTGGGTCTGACTTTTCACTTCCTGGACCCGAATTATCCACCTCAGGTTGATGATTAATGAAACCCAGAAATTCGTCCTGTTTTTTTTTTCTTATTGACCCCTTGCCACCCCCACCCCAAAAAAAAGGTATGAACTGAACCGTGGCTCAAAAATTGAGGTCTGAACCAAATGATGGATTCGGAGAATGGCTACACCCCTAAATGTCATAGACCTATCTCAACCTATATATTGCGAAAAGCGTTTGTGAATTTGTCTTTTTATCATTGTCCTTTGTGTGCCATTGCTAGGTCTCTTTAGAAATTAACAAGATTACAGGATATATCACATTGTGTTTCACGTGTTTTATACAGCGTACGGCTTTACAGTTACAGTATTATCTTGTAAGGTTGGGGGCAAATGCATCCTAAACTACAGTACAAAACAGTAGTCAAAGCACAGTGTTGTTGATTTAATTGGGGCATTAATGCTGAGAGGACCCTTCTTCAGCTTCTGCATTAACTCAACATGCCTCATAAATATTCCATCATAAACACTAGTGCTGATCTATTTTGAGATTCAAACTCTTCTCTCTAGACATCGCAGTGACTGATTGGACTTGAAATGCATTAATTGTATCCTAGCAACCGCAGCAGCACTTTACTGTATATGAGAATTATATTTAAGAAACATATCAGAGTATGATTTTTAGGTCTTCAAGAACGACATATCTGATTCTCGGGTCTTAGACCGTCCCTGACACTGTAAATTGGCAGAAAATAGTATTTCTTAAGAAAACTTCAGTCTGCTGGGATCAGAATGTACCATTTTAGCCTGACCAGGCTGGCTGTCTCTGTCCAGCACTCTCATGCATTTATTTCCATGTGCTGCTACTGCTTTGCTTTGACCTGCAGTCTGATGTCTCTCTGGCATTATGTCACAGTGTCCAGATATTACCAATTTCCCAACATTGTCTGCTTCACTACCACTAAGGTGCCAGCTCTCAGTGTCATCAGCACTCAGCTCATTGCACTCCTCAAACCAGCATATCTGTCATCCCTGTGCTGCTCTCAAGATGAGAAATGGCATTTAGAGTAGTGCTCACCTTCTGTTTTTAAAACATTAATGTGTATTGGAGCACACACACCACAGCCCTTCCTTTAATGGAACACTCCACTAATTGTTTTTATGCAAATCTCACATGGAACATTCTTCATGTGTCTTTGTATTAGATTAATTCAATCGATGAGCCTGAATAGCTTGCCTCCTAAGGCCCTCAATGGTCATTTGATTCACTGCACTCGTTTTATTCAACTGCCGGTGCTTCAGTGGAGAATCGCCCCTGCACTTCAGCAGCATGGAACTCTACTGTCACACCGGACTGGTTGATCTTGGAGTATGAGTGGAAATATTCCAGGTAAAAGAAGCGTGTAATGTTTCCTGGGCCTCATTTGATGGAACCTGTATGGAATTTATGATGAAAATGATACTTTTGGGGTTTGATCAAGTCGTCCTTTCTGTTCTTTCTGTGGTGCAGTATCCTCCTGGATGAATTGTCAATGTAAGGTATTTAAGGTGTGTTCCATGTTGGTTACTGTAAGGAGATCACCATGGTCATCAGCATCAATTAGCTGACTTCCAGACTCAGAGTCCAGCTGTTTAACTCTGCCCCTCTGCTCTCTTTGTCTTCCTTCCTTTTCTCTCCTCATTAGCTTTCCACTTTTTCTCATTAATGATCTGCGTGCACTTTCTCCCTTGGTTGATGAAATATAATTAAGGAGGATGACATTGAAATGAAAATTACAGTAGAAAATATGTGTTGTTTTCTCCAGGGGTTGCCAAAGGGTGACAGGATCGTTGCTAGAATTTGCTTTGTTGAACAGCTGGACTCTGAATCTGGAAGTCAGCTAATAATAACATCTGTATAGGTTTACAACGCAAAGTGGAATAACAGCTAAATAGCTTAAAATGGTGTGGAGAGTTTGTCCTCATACGTCGATATTCTGACATCCTGCACACTGTAGATACACCTACAAGTCTCTGTATGTATATTGCATATATTTATGTAATGTAAATTATGTATATATTTATGTATGTAAATTTGCAGTATTTAATGCAATTTTCACATGTTTCTACGATTTGGCATTGATCTAGTATGGCATGACTTTAACATTAAGATTATATGAAGGTCCCACTTATCTTGATTATGAAGTATCTATGTCTAATTCTCTACTTTTTATATCTGAGATAACATCATATTAGGTTTGTGACTAATATATTGACTTTATTGGCTCGGTCCTCATGTTGATGTTTTAGCTGAATGGCCTGTGTCAGTCTTTACTCATATGAATGTCCTACTTCCCTTACAAAGATGTTGACTTTGTAAACCCCATATGCAGTGTTATGCTGTGAGCTTCTTGTACTGAGCTGCTTTGTAAGTTAGATGAGAAAGAGGTGAGATTTAACTGAAATTAGTTATGCCACAGTGTATCTGAGACGCTAACCCGACTCATCTGCTAGGAAATGGGTCATCTTTACCCAACCTTGGGCCGTATCTCTCCTTACTGATGGTCAACATGTAGTAGCTCTATGAAACGATCTTCAGTAGATCTGGTAACAATGGCTTCAGGTCCAGCTAGATGTTTTGGTACCACTCCCATGCTTCACACATCACCAAAACCCTTAGAGATGGAATGTGTTTGCTAGAATGTGACTGACCGACTGCCAGCAAGTATTTTATCAAGGGCAGTCTTGTTCCTTTAGTGTCTTACTTATATGCAGAAGGAAAGGGGAAAAAATACAGTCCGCACCTTCGGGGCACCTTGAAAGTTTTGTGGTTATTAATTTCAGTTTTAAAAAATGCTGAGGAGACTCCTGTTTTCTCAGGTCTACGAGCGAGGGACCAACATGGAGCAGTTTGTGACGCGCTTCCTGCTGAAGGAATCGGCCAATCAGATCCAGTCCCTGCTGAACTCCGTGGAGAGTGCCGTGGATGCCATCGATGACCAGCACAGCCAGTCGGGGTGAGCTGGCTGCTTCGGATAGACTCCGCTGTGGTGTTTTTCACCTTGACCACCTTCCAAGCCATGGGAAGCTGTAATTCTGTGCTGTGCTGGCGAGAACGCATTGACCGGGACTCTAAACGCTCGTATGATTCATATAACGGGAGCTGAATGGCATCTCACTGGCTTCTAACCCTCCTGAATTAAATCCCATGAGAAGCTCACGGCTTCACATGCCATCACCCTCTGTCTGTGTGTCGTACTCTTACTGCCTTCATAAGCTCATACATACAATTGGTGTCACCTGTTTGTGTTATGTCTTATTTCTGTGTTTACTGCCTCTATTTTACTTATATATATATATAGTTTTGATTATATGTTTAATTGTATGTTTAACTCCACCATCTGTAGCAAAACACATTCCTTGTACTTTTTTTTTTTTCCTTTTTCACGGCGAATAAAGATTGTGATTCTGATCCTGATCCTGGCAGGCTGTGTCCGAGCAAAACGAGCCCCCGTGTGCCAGACAGCCGCTATGTGAGCCCTGTGCCCGACTACCCTCCCAATAACAGGGTGAGCGCCAAGGTCACCATGCGGACCATCAGCCCGAGCGCAGGTGAGCTGGGTCTCCGCCGGCGTCTGCTCCCCAATGCGGAGTGCGAGCTCTGCCGTCCCGGTGCACGTTGAGCAATGAGCTTACGTGCGAAGCAGTGCACCGTACAGCATGTCCCAGTTTTCCTTTTATAAATGAAATAATTGTCTTGCCAGAATGCAAAAGCTCTACATCAGTTGCTGAACAGAACAGGGTGTCATCACAAACTTTTAAATGCGTGTTTCATTCTTCCCCGTCTTACCATGTCTGTCAGATGCAACAATTCCAGGGGGAGGGGTAAAATATTTCCTAATGGTGTGTTGCAGTTAGATTCCCTCTCAGCCTCACTGCATTCATCAGCCTGTTCACGCAGCTGACAGAGGTGTCTTTGCTTGAGGAAGATGGTCTCCTGTGTCTTGATTGCTGCTTCATTTTCAGATTGTTGATGCAGGTGACGGTTCAATTCAGAACCGTCGTTGTTCAAAAATAAAGGCTCTTTCTGGTCATTTCAGGGATGAATGCAAGGTTATGGGTATGACAGCATGTCACAGACTGCGTTACCACTCACTGTCACTGGTGTGTGTATTTATAAGCCAGAGTTGCTGAGGTCTACGGCTTTAACCCATCCTTGTCCCCTGCTGTCACATTGTAAGAAAAAAAAATAGGATTTTTTTCAAATATTACACATGTTCACTAATCTAGTCTGTCCTATTCAGACTTTATTCTCTTTTCTAATTGAATAACTGGCCACCTGACCACACTCTAAACTCTAATTCCACATACCCGATGTTTCTCGTCTGTTTTGTTGGAAAGCACTTTATTGCCATTGATATCTGGCCCTGGGTAGGAACAGGGCCGGTTCTACCTACCAAGAAATCCGATGGTCATTTCACTGCCTGTGTAACGTAGGTGATTCAGGCGCCCTGGGCAGCTGCCCATTCTGTCTAGCTAGAGGCAGCCCTGGCTAGGAGTTTAGCATCAATGAAATCTCTTGCTCTGTGTGGAGTATTGTGTCATCGGCCAGCCACTCCCATCGACGAGAGAGAAGGGCATTCTGGGTCAGCCGGGAATGTTTGTTAGCAGAGTCTGCACATCTGTGAACACAGGGCCCTCGTCTGTGTGCGACCAGAGTCCGGGAAAACAAACCAGACCCGGCGCCGCGGACGTTAGCTTCTGGCCCGCAACCATAAGAGGCTCTTCCATAAGGGGAAAAACGGGAAGATTTTCAGGGCCCAGACACTAGAGGGGGCCCCTGAGCGTGTGACCTTGGGTCACGGGAGGGTTGATTTTTGTGCTCAAAGAATGTAGAGAAGCACATTCCGTGATAAATGGGGTCTGGTGGGATATTTAACAATATGCTTAAATGCATTTTATACAGCGTTTTATCGGAGCACATTGCCCTTTCCTGTTCTCTTATAGTACTGGTTTCAGAGTGATTTCTTTGAGAAATTTGGCCGCTCCTCTTTGTAACGCGGATTCTTACGATTGCGTGCATCAGAACATCATACCAAGAGGACCGCTGAAACCACAAAGCTTGATGCTAAGGTCCATTGGTTTTCGTAACACCCTGCCCCCACGTCCCACAAAGGCCATCGTCTGTTCTGCTTTCATATGTAATAAATGGAGTCTGAACATCACGTGTGCAGGCAGTGAACTGGGAAAATCATTTCAGTCTCCCAGTTTCCCTCACTGTGGGGTGCCGTGTGACGCACAGTGGAGACGCTCTAGACTGAGAGGCCTCATCATTAGCACAGGAGATACACATCGCGAAAGGCCGAAGTACGGCTGTTAAAAAGGGGTCGAGGATTTCCGGCGTACATCCTACCGCAGAGAAAATAGATTTGCATGTCTGGAGGGCACATACTGCAGAACAAACCAGGCATCGCCGGGTGATAAAATGTTGATTTTGATGCCGTTGCAGTAGAGAGGGGATCATAATTAGCCTGTTTCTCCTAATTACCCGTGTGCCACCGTCCTGAACTCTTGCCTGCTCCCCGACGTGGTGCCCAGGCCCTGAGGGAACTGCCCTCCAAAGATGCAGCATGGATCTCTCTTCACGGGAAGAGGCTGAGAACGACTGCATAGAGCAGGACGGCCCGTCTAAATTTAGCTCTTTGGGAAGGAGAGCTGCCCCGCGATCGGTGATGGGGGGGAGTGCCCTATCTGCAGGGAACATGCTCGCGCCCAAGGAAGGACAACCCAGCTTCACATGGGAAGTTTGCAGGCTCCAGGCTAATACCTCTGTACCGTCCATGTTACCATGAGGGCCGGTGCCAACTTTTGGGCTGCAGCACAGATCAGTAAATTCAGCAGAGTAAACATAATAATAAACATACAGCTTCAGACCCACAGCACACTAAACTGAAAGCACCCCCCCCCCTCTTCCTGTAGGGGGACTCCGAGGCCCAGCGCGCATCACAGCAGGGGGGCCACTTACCAAGCGGGAATCCCCCCCCCTCCACTTGCTGCCCTGCAAATTTTACCGAGCGCCCCCCCCCCCCTTTTGA
>JAABNX020000021.1:22879618-22890625 GCA_015163995.2 Mormyrus lacerda | reverse complement strand
ATCATCCTGCCCCCGTCAGACCCCCCTGCTGAGATCCCTCCTCCTACCCTGCTGAGAATATTAACATTCGAAGGAGGGACGGAGAGGTTGACGTCATTTTCCCAGGTCTCCAGTGGTGCTGTGCTGTCGTGGCTCTTGTCCAGGATCAGTTACCTTCCCGTAGGTCTCCTGCTGCCTTCGGAGCTGTTCTCTCTGGTCTGCTTTGATCTCCTTACTTAGGGCCTGCCTTCCCGTTCGTTATGAATTTCATAAATCAGTGTGCTCTGCAGTTTTTAAAAGGTTTTGGACTGTTTATGCTCCAAGCTTTAGGGCGGCTCCTCACTAATCCAGGCATTAACGTTCTTCGGACACAGAGCTGACTCCGTCAAGCGTCAGCAAGATGACTGTAGGCTTTTTTCATTAATGCCTCCCTGCTTGTTTCACTGCAATGGCACCGTGTTGGGGTCTCCCAAACATAACAGCTGCCATATGCTCGGCACTGCAGCCCAGTAGTGGCAGATGATGGCACTTATTACCATATTAACAAGAGTGACCAGGTTTTCAGAGGGTGAGTACAGGGTTGGGTCAGAGAGGCACCCCCGCACCCCTGGGAGGGTGTTACAAAGGCCCTTAACTCCTATGAAATTTCCCAAAACACAGAACGGCTTCCCACCTCATGCGGTAATGGTACATTCTGGAACGGCTTCCCATCTCATGCGGTAATGGTACATTCTGGAACGGCTTCCCACCTCATGCGGTAATGGTACATCCCAGAATGGCTGTATGTATTGCGTAATGTCTCAAATGTCCCCACAGAGTGATAAAAACTTATTTTGGCATTGCATGATGGTTGTCATAGATAGGCTTAGGGATAGAAATGAATGGAGAGTCCCCATAAAGATCTCAGTCTTCCTCTTACAGTCCTGGGGCCAGTGTTTCCACTGCGCTGAGACTACAGTGGCCTTTTCCTGCCTCATTTCCCTCCGCTATATCACCATCACCTACCCCCAGATAAAGTCCCCATTGCCCTGCTCCCACTGATGCCTCATTCGCTGTCCCAGCTGGGGCAATGGGAGCGTCTCTGTCCTTCTTCAATAAAGCTGACGTTTTGGTGAGAGTGCTTTTAATAGCTGGGCATGACCTGTGAAGGAGTGATGTTGAACAAGCATGCTTTACAGGAATGGGAGAGGTGCAGAAGGAGGGGCTGGAGATGCAGATCAACCGGCTGGCTGAGCTGATTGGGCGGCTGGAGAACAAGGTAAGGCTCTTCCCAGTCATCAGCCCTGGCCGTGCCACCAAGCATGCGCTAACAGTGTGGCTGATGTAACAATTCTGCAGTGCTATCTAAGGAATAAAAAGACAAACAATTAGTTGTAGGCTACCCCCCCTCCCCACACCCCGCACTCACAATATAATTTTTTATAATTTTGCTGCATGCCTTAAGTTTATACCTGTTCATGGAGCATGGCTCTAAAAATGACTGCAGCCCCTGGGTAATTATAGTGTAAGAGAACCGCAGGTCTGTAATGCCAGTCAGGTCTCGCTTGTTTTGGGTAATGCCAGCTAATCTTCTGTGTGATTATTATTGTTTTGCTTCAGACTGATGATTTTTCCTTTTCACTTGGTGCAGTGTGGGGTGTAACAGAGAGAGCAAGTGACAAAGGGAGTAATTACAGGGTCTTGATAAAAATCTTTTCCAATATCAGTCACTCTCTCCCCAGCTCTTTGCAGGTCCCAGGTCTTGTAGTCAAAGACCATTGTGAATTAATGGAGTGCCTAATTAATACTGCAGATTCTGGACTGCAGGAATTGTATCGCTGCAACTAATAGCGTTTTGGCGTGTTGATTGTACCTTTGGTGAAGTGGGCTGTGAAGGTACACAAACGCCCTTTGAGTTCTTTCTCAGGGCTCCCCTTAGTGTCTCATGGCTTAAACAGACTCTGGAGCAGCAGATCTCTCCTTAAGGAACAGATTGAATGACCAAAGCCATCAAAACTGTTTACACATGATCTTTTTTTTTTTTTTTTTGGGTTCATCATCTGCACCAGTGTTTTCCAACCCAGTCCTCAGGAACCCTCAGACAGTCCACATTTTCGCTCGCTCTCAGCTTTCAGCCAATCAAGAACACAGAATAAGTGGTTTGGGTGTTAGGAGCTGGGAGAGTGCAGAATTATGGACTGTCCGGGGAGAGGGGGGGGTTCCCCCGAGGTCTGGGTTGGGAAACATTGGTCTACAGTACATCAGGCCAATCAGATGAAGGGCATCAAATACCTGGTTCAAGTGTGCAGGGAGCTGAGGGGTTTGAGAAACACTGATCTAAACCAGTTAGTTCCATTCATTCATCTTTAACAGGTTAAGTTTTGCAGGAACACTTGCTTCATGAAGCTACTCTTAGTATGGTGGGCAGATCTCATGGTGAGAGCAGATTACAGTCACAAGTTTTAAGATTAAAAGCGTAACGTACATATGAGAGGTCAAGTTAGCCATAGAATAAAGTCCTTATGGTGTTTTTACTGGACACCTGCCTGTTTTTCTCCTGCTAATAGATGCATGAGAACAGGCCAAGCCTGCCTGATTCTACCTTACGGAAAAGAAGATGAGCTTCAGATTACCTTTCTGCCTGAGAGCCGCGTGACGAATGATCCTCGTAAGAATTCACGCCGGCTAGGGAACCTTCGCCGTGCCTTTAGGGAATCATTTGTGTTGTTTCTGCTGTACTGTTATGAAGACCTCAATCATTGTGGCAGGCTTGTCATAATGATGCACTCTGTCATCCAGTGACATGCGTAGACCAATGGAATGATGGTTTTAGTTTTCAGTAGGTGGTTTTACTCTGTATACACTTCTTCTACTGGGAGCTGAGAGGGAGCAAAAACGTGGACTGTCTGGGGGCCCCGAAGACCGGATTGAAAAACACTCGTTTAGTGGATTTACAGTTTAGTTTTGAGGAGTGATTGATCTTGGATAATAAATAATTTCAATGCCCCCCTTCCTGATTCCCTCTATTAACAGACACTTGTCACACTGAAATGGTTTCACATCTTGAAACAAAAATGGAATATTAGTAATTTTTTTTTTGGCTGTCAAGCCCAGGTCCACGGGCTAACTGGTGAAGTCCCAGGAGATGGGGAAATCCAAGTTCCCATGCCAGTTGGAGAGTTTGAGAAGGGATTATGGATAGCAGAATTATCAATCCATTTGATCTGAAGGATGTTCTGATAAATGATAAAAATACTTTATTCCACCAAAAGCTATAAAAATAGGCTCTACGTGACAAATTTTAAACTCTTACTCCTAAGTATTGATATGCACATGCCTGGTGTACAGCTACAGAATCAATGCACTGTTGAGGTGATACAGGGTTAATGTCCAGTGCCTGGTAATTAGTTCAAGTTGGCTGAAGCTGGGATGTCCTGGTGTGTTCCTGATGGAATCTGCCCGGGAGATGCAGAGGTCATCAGCGACCAGAGCTCTCATATATATGACTTTTGGCTGCGAAACTTTTCAATGAAGATTCATAAAAGGCAAATTTATATTGTTGTCAGAGGAAATCTACTTAAGGATGCCAGGGTGATTAAGCCAAACGTTCTCCTTGTCTGAACATTTTGTCAGTGGTTTTGCATAAACCTTATAAAATCTGTATGCTGAGATGTTTTGTCCCTGGAGACCAAACCAAAGTCACTCATAAAATGTATAGTTCTATCAACTGGCAAAATTTCACAAGCATAATAAGGAAATTTCTCAAGTATAAATACCTTTAAAGACCAGACTTATTTAAATGCTGTACATAGATTTCTCACATTTTGCTTACTGAGAAGATGGAGAGGAAAGTTCAGAATCTAGTGGCTTTGGAGTGTTTGATTTTAAGATTGTATATTCTACCTCATAGGGCTGATCTCCAGCATCTGAAAACATGTATTTCCATATTTCCAGATAATAAAATTATGAAACAAAATATTACTGTTTTTACTTTAATCATTTGATCATCTGATATATATTTTTTCCTGTAACTGAACTGAACTTTTACTTTTTTCCTTTTGATCCGAAGGAAGAGTCTTGTTTTAATTCAGAGCTGGCTGCAAAAACAACATACATGGTATTTCTTACTTAATCCCTAGGAATCTGCTGAAGACAAAGTTGGCTAGGTCTAAAATGGCTGGGCATGATTTAAATGCAGCTTCTGGTTAATGTGGGGCCAACATCACAAAACCAGAGGGTACAGAATAGATGGGGAATCATGGCAGTTCATCAGAACAACCTCAATGTTGCCAATGGCCTGCTCATTTATTTATTCTTTTTACAAATAAGATTCTTTTTTAGGCTGAAACAAATCCAGCATGTATCATGTGTTTATGGCTAATCACTCACCCTGCATGTAATTTCAACATGAGAGGTTTAATAAAACTCTTCACTGAAGGCTTCTCCGCTAATGATGGATACTTCACTTTGCATTTCTACAAGTGTGACATCCCTAATTTACTCTCCTATGTTACACAAACAATGCATTGATAAAAATTATTGGCACACGCCTCTTAATCATTGAATTCGGGTGTTTCATTTAGACCCATTGCCACAGTTGTATAAAATCTAGCACCTAACCATGCAGTCAGGTTTACAAACATTTCTGAAAGAATGGATCGTTCTGAAAAGCTCAGTGAATTCAAGCATGGTACAGTTCTGTCATAGTTCTGTCATGACTTTGCAATGTCAGTTCATGAAAATGTCCTCCCTGCTAGATATTCCATAGTCACCTGTACTGTAAGTGATATAATTGCAAAGTGGAAGCGTTTTGAGCAGAAATGGTTCAGCTGAGCAGTGTCACCAAGTGCTCAGGCACACAGTGCGTAAAAATCGCCAACGCTGTTGACTCTAACGCTAGAGTTCCAAAAGACCTTTGGCATTAGCTCCAGCGCAAAAATGCGGAAATGTGTTCTGTGGAGTCACCAATCACGCTTCTCTGTCTGACAGTCTGATGAACTAGTCTGTGTTTAGCACATTCGTTACCTGAACGTTACCTGCCTGATTGCATCGGGTTGTTTTTCAGGGGTTGGGCTGGGCCCCTTAGTTCTGGTGAAGGGAACTCTTAATGCTTCAGCACAGCAAGGTATTTTGGACAATTCGATCCTTCAAACTTTGTGGGAACAGTTTGGAGAATGTCTTCTTTTGTTCCATCATTACCACAATAGACTTAACAACTTTGCTCAAGGGCCCAACAATTATGTGATCAATCTACCAACCACAGGATTCATTCCTGCAACCTTCTGATCAGCCCTAACCCGGTCCTTTCTGTTTTGGTCTTGGGGGACGAGGGGGCATAGAGTACCTGGAGCAAACTCCATGACGAACACGCAAACTCATAAGACATGGAGTCAAGGCAGAGACACAAACACTGGTCCCAGTGTGACGCAACACTGCAAACCACTGCACCACCACTGCACCACCGTGCCACCCTGGGCAAAATTTACTGTATCTAAATACTGAGCTCACTAGGTTAAGGATGAAGTGATTCAGAGTGAGTATTGAGACTTGGAGAGAAGATGGTTTGTGCTTGCAAGAGAGTAAAGAGGCTTACGAGCCTGAATCTCTGTAGAGCATCCTGTGAGTGTGTTGTGTGGGTTTCCTGGGAAGTGAGTATTAATAGCCTCTTCCCTTTTTCGTTATAATGGGTGTATCACCCAACCAAGCTACAAAAATAAGCATTTTTAAGGCAGTATCAGGAACAGTGGTGAGTCAACACTCCATTTGTGCTCTTCAAGACTTCTGAATGCTCTCCTATTGATTCAGGTCCTATTAAACCCCGAGCACATTGTTTCGGAATTAACATGATATTTTGAATGAATCACAAGCACTGTAAGTTTGAGTATTTACATACAGTAACATGACAGAATGGAGGAAATCCTTGGTAGAGTATTCTACAGGGAAATGTAGCATGTCACTGCATTGAATCTGTGTCGGAACCCCTTGTTTTGTGCTGGAATGACTGCAGAAGGACAGACGTTTTGGAATGCTTACGTTCACACGTCCCATCTTGCTCTTCTTTAAGACGCACACATATAAACAATTATGAGAGATAAATGTGGGCACTACAGGGTCAGCAGTTTATTTGACACCCCTGGAGCGTTTCAGGGGGTTAAGGGTGTTGCTGAAGGCCCCAGCAGGGCCATACCCATTCTGATGAGGATGGGACTTAAACCTGTGACCATCAGGCAATGTGTATATAGGCTTAACCCACTGTACCACACACCACCCTATTGAGAAGAATGCATAAAATCAGCACACACAGTCCTGATGAACCCTGAGCTTTGGAGGGACTCCTTTAGGGTCACGTGCCTAGAAGCACCACCACAGTAACAAAGACGCAGAGCTGGTCAGCACATGCTGACTAACACAGGCGGCCCAAAGGGTCCGGAAGGCTTGTTCTTATAATGAAGCACAATGATCTATTAACATACAACATCCAGCATGGATTAAGAGCACTATTTTGGAATGAGTTGGTAAAATGTGCTTTCAAGATGTGATGCAAGATATCTAGGATCGGCAGTGACCCGTTGGGATCATGAGGTGGTGGCATAAAGATGGCCAATGGGGTGACTGTGGGATCTTCACTGCCTTGTAAGTCAGAACAAGCTTGTGAAATGTTTGAGCCTGTCTTCTGTGGTGGCTCATCACCTGGACCACTGTTTCCTAATCTGGTTCTCGGGGACCCGCAGACAGTCCACAAGCTCTGGCAGGGAGCTCGGAAGGAGCGAAAACATGGACCGATTGTGGGTCCCCAAGCACCAGATTGGGAAACACTGATCTGGACCACAGTATCCCAGTGGCTCCCAGTCCTGGCTGTGGCACAGCAAAGTCTTTAATCCACGTGTGGATTTTCTGTTGCTTATTGTTGCAGACAGTGTGGTTTGACCTTCACCAGAGGCTAACAGACTCCGATGGCGCAACCAGTGCAGTAAGTAGCATCTTCCCCATTGCAAAGCCATACCGAGGTTTGGAAGGGCCTTCCTGCCAAGTGCAGCTCCACCAGGAAGCACCTCTTAGGCAGCTTCTCCATGGAGTCATGCATCCCTCCAAAATCTTGCTTATGTGGGTAGCGCCAATACTTCCCCAGATGTCTGCTGTCTGTTTTTCCCAGCATGCCCATGGAATGTCTGCATGAAACACACATCTCATGCAAAGCCATCCTCATGCCTGCAGGACATCTAGCCACACCATCGAAGTAGTCACAGGAAAAAGTCCAGATGTGCGTGCGGCAGCATGCGTGTGGCCCAGAGATGCTGATTACCCTTGGCATGGGATGCCTATGTTTCCTGCGTTGGTGGCTGTATGTCAGAGCTTGTTGTGGACCAATGGCCCCATCATGAATGAATGATGGATTTGCACACACTCATACACAGCTATTAGAGGGCAGCATAAAGGAGAACCTGAGTGTATATCACTGTGATATTCATATTTTTGCTGCCTATATTTGTGTGTGTATATATATGTTTACAAGACAAATACCCCTAATCAGTATGGATGCATAATGTAGACACTTAACAGATGTTTGCCTGCCATGTCATACAAGGAACTCAGACGAGATGTTAGGCTTCGCCAAACGAATGACGAATTGGCAGAAAGCATTCCCAGGCATACTGGTGGAACTACAGGCTGCACTGGGGCCCACAGAAGCTAGAGGGCTGATGGTGCAGACGGGTTGCGGTGCCGATCTGATCCTGACAGGAGCCTTTCTCAAGGTCAGGAGATCCATTATAATCAGAGCCGTCATCCTTGGCGTTCATCACGAATTGGCTTGTGGGTGACAACCCGAGGAACTGTACACCCTCCTGCCTGTGACATGGCCGGGGTCCAGTCATTCCATTAGATAGCAGGATGACATCCAGGGTGGTGGCACTCCCCAGTGCTATGCATTCTTTATGTGTTTCTTCCTCACCCCAGCCAAACACGAGACCTCAGTGCAGTATTTATGGATCACAGCTCATGCAGACTGAGAGTCGTTTCCAACAGAAACATTCGTAGATATTATTCTGCCCGTCCTGCTTAATGTGTAACATGAAGGTTAATGTTGGATTTTATTGCTACCATGAATAGTGAATTTGCCAACCCATTATGGCTCAGATATCTTTCAAAACTGCGTGTACATGTGGATCAATACCGGGAAAGATACGTGTGCGTCTGTTGGAAAGCAAATCTGGAACGTGTTTATATGAATAGCACATTCATTATGTTAATTGTTCGTTCAGGATCATTAAAAGTGCTTTTAAATGTCTTTAAATGTTAAAACCCTCCCTTAAAAGTGATATGTGACATGTTCTGTTTTACGTGGAAGTTGAGTACGAAGTTGAGTATCAGCATTGAATGCCTGAATGCCTCCATTGTTCACCCCTTTTACTGACTTGGTACAGCCCAACTGTACGTGTAGCAGGTTTAATGAAATTGGCAGTGTGGGATAGAATGGGGGGATGGGATGGAGAACAACCGTGGCTGCAGTCAATTCCATGAACAGGTATTCATTGCTCAACCAATTGCTCGTGTGAAGTAGAATAATTTAAGACTGGGAGTCCCTGATTGAAACCTAAGCTACGAGAAAGACTGATCCTCTCGGAGAGTTCAGCAGTACTGACAGTTAGAAGGATGCTTAAGTACACTTTAAATCAGTAGTGTCTCTGTCACTGTGTCTGCCCCTCTTTAGAAGAGAAAAAGAAATTGTTGCAATAGGACCATGTAAATTGCTACTTGCCGGTAATTGCATTTAAATGTGTGTTCATTAGTGCATTTGCCGGAATGAAAAAGTTACTTCTAAAGCTTTTAAAATATTTTTTTAAGTATCGAGCATTTATATTTAACGGAACAGAAGGGAAGGCACAGGCACAGGGAATTGTGGGGGTCTCAGGCCATGTTGGGGAGGGGGGTGGTGGTAATTCCCAGTTTCCATAGTAACTGGTAATGGGCTCCTCCAAGATGATTCCCTCTCCAGTCTTCCTCTACCTCTAAGGGTACCTCCTGCCTTCCAAACCCTCATTTACACACACGTGCAACGCTCACTGCGCCTAGCAGGTACGCAGCAGGGGTGTCGCATGAAGCCGGGATCCGGTTGCCATGTTGGCTGATATCACCATGCTTTCCCTGACAGTTACGGTATCTTCTAGCTCTTGGGTGATGGTATCATTTTTTCAGGTTAAAAAGGTGCAAAGGTTAAAATCTGTCTGACAAAAGACCTGTAATAATATTCAGTAGTAACTATGTTTATATCCAGCTGTCAGGGTCCTAGTGTGGGTCATTTGTGCTAAATCCCACGGAAAAACTGCTGTATATAATGTTTAATGTGTATTTATAGTGTAATGTTATTAGCCATCTTCATGGTGAATTGCCCTGGGTAACGTTCCTGACTGCCTGCGCGGTTAGTTTCCTGTGAAAACACTGTCAGAAAGGTAGCTGATGATCATTATCCTTATCAACTGCTATTGTCTGAAAATCTTGGGGGGGGGGGGGTGACTGACTGGAGTAGTAGAGCTATCGAAATTAGGAATTAGCGTTTGGTTTGCTTCTGAGAGGAGAGAAATAAGATCATTTTTCTCCCCAAACCTTAAAATTACTACAAGCATCATTCAGTTTTTTCAGCACCTGATCTGAGCGATAAACCAAAGCGATAAGAGGGTTGCAGACCTGGCACTGCGCCAGTGCGATCGCAGCACACTGTGCTGAACGTTTTCCGCAGCGAGTCGTCAGGCCGCAATGTATAAGAAGCCATTTGCAGGCTCAGCACCGCACCGACGGATGGAAACGCTGTGCGGCTCTGATCCGACTTTGAAGCTTTTCGGCGAAAGAACCGGGAAAGATAAAAAAAAAGACCAACTCCAACTTGAAATGAGTCTGACATTTCCCCCAGAAATGTACACCTGGGTACACTTGGAGTAGGGCTCTTAAAAAGGGCAGCCAGTTAACAACTGCAGGGTCATTGCAGCCTCACAAACACGAGGGCTGCAATCTTCTGGGGGCAGAAGGAAGGCAAAGTCTCCAGCTCTGTAGCACCTGATAAGGTTCTGCTTGGAGCAGCCTGTTCGGGTACGGATGGGACGTCTCATCATCAGCCAGGTCTGACCTCCTGCTGAACTGCTCACAAAAGAGGGCCTTAACTTCCCCATTTCTCTCTCTCCTGTTCCAGTGTCTCTACCTGATCCGCCAGGAGATGACCGTATCCCAGAAGCAGCTGGGGGAGTTCTGTGAGGCCCTCAAGCAGTATCTGAAGAACGTCTCTGCACAGCAAGACTGCTTCCAGTGAGAGCATCTCTATTACATCCACATCTGAACGGCTGCCCCTCTCTCTACCCAAATATTCTCCTGAGCAGAGATTCCTGGCTGCTGATCAGTCCTGCATGTCAGACTGCACATGGATACTTTATTTTATAAGACTTCGTACGTCCTAAGGTAGTGTCCCGACTTTCACGCTCACAGACTTGGCAAAAACAAAGGTTTAAAACAATATCAGGTCACGATAGCTGTGGGATTTGCTGCTACCAAGAAGGTTGACTAGATGATTCTGCAAATGCCATAATATTGACAGAGGGCAAAGAAGCACTGTGCTCTTGTCCAATAATATGCCTGCTGCAGTCTTAGACCTGCAGGTGGGGGGCAGGGGGGGTCAGCTGGACTAACTTTAAGTCACAATCAGAGGCGGGGGAGGTTTGATAGGGAGGACGGACATCTGATCCTTGTTTGCTCTATAGTTTTCATTATCGATGTAAATCTCGATATGGGGGAGTCTTACTGAGTCCGTGTCAGTGAGCTATAAGCGTAATGTCAAGATCCTCAACAGCCGTGCTTCTGCGGGGGGGGGGATCTTTTTTTTCTTGACTTTCTGTACTGTTGCCAGAATGGTGCTTTTAAAGGGATATGCATCTGTGCGGTGTTTATGAAATCCTCTCCGAGGGGGGCCCTTGGCTTAGACCTAGAACCGTCAGAAACACTTATTAGGAGCGTGATGATGCATGACGATAAATAATTGATGGGTGAGACCTGGAGTTCCGGGGG
>JAABNX020000021.1:22836118-22856695 GCA_015163995.2 Mormyrus lacerda | reverse complement strand
GGGAGAGAAGGAGAGAGGGAGAAAGGAGGAGGAGAGAGGGAGAGGGAGGAGGAGAGAGACAGGAGGAGGGGAGGGAGGGAGAGAAGGAGAGAGAGGAGGAGGAGAGAGAGAGGGAGAAAGAACTGCTTCAGCTCCTCAGGATATAATCGAAAGGATTCAAAAGGTTTATTATCCGAGTGGCACAAGTAGACAAGTACTGAGTACAATGATATGCTTACTTCTGCGTTTCCTGCAGACATACACATATACGCAGACACATGACATTCGCAGCATGACATCAATGATATGCTTACTTCTGCGTTTCCTGCAGACATACACATATACGCAGACACATGACATACGCAGCATGACATCAGTAAGATGTGTATGCTTCCCTGTATCCTTATTTATACCAACATTCAAAATAAGGAGACAACAGCTGAAAAGGCACTTTAGCAAAAATCTGAACTGGCGAATGTAGCAATCTCTTCTCTATCTGCGCTACAATGGTTAGCGTTACGCCCCAGTCAGCCTGCTTGTACGGTACCTCCTAGCTCACCTCCTTTTGTTGCTGCACTCATGTAACCAATAACATAATTCTAATAAACCTCAGGATTATATAAAATTTAAGTTTATTACCTTGGACGATGCATAGCAACATTTAGCAAACAAAGGCCTTGAGTCACTACTGTGTTACCATGGGCCTGCACACACCTGAAATGTTTTTTTAGTATTTGAGGTTGTGTGAGTGACTGTAATATCACCGATGGTCAGGTCAGGCACAGGCAGGTAAGAGGGAGACCAGTAATATTTGCCTGGTAAGTGCATTAGTTCATACACGTGTTTTTTTCAGGGTGAGGGCATTTACAGCAGCATCTGAATAAAGTCACGCACAGACAGTGCCCTGACAGGTTATGTTTGTAATTCCTTTTTTCATTTCCTGGAAAGTTCAGGGTAAATAAAATGACATTAAGCTAAAAAGAAAAAGGCAATAGCCACAGACTTCTCATAGACTCGGGCGGGGTTGGAAGCGAGGACGAGGCATGGCATGATGGCGCTGGCACAAAGGTGGACGACCCACTGGCAGCTCACAAGCCAAAAACAGGGTTTAGTAAATCAACTAAAAGACACAAGAAAACACTAACAAAACAAAGGACTTGGAAAAACTGAACAGGGTTAATGACAGGCAGGAGTGAAACAGACAATTAACCAATAGGGGAAGGTGCAGGACAACGAGCAATCAGGAAAACACACAAGGGCAGGAACAGGAACGGGCGACAGGTGAAACTAATAAACTCACAGAACTGAACAGGGAAACAGAGACCTAGACCAAGGGACAGGGAAATAGAAACTAACACTGGTGAATACAGACAGGTATAAACACAAGCAAGGGCATAAAGAATTTAACCAAAACAAAATATAAAACAGAAGACACTGGAACTAGAAAAAATTATACGATGACATACTAGGGAACAAAATACAAAAACAGAGGAGGTGGGATTCGAACACACAACAAAAGTGATTTGCGGGTAGCTGACACAAAAGAGGTGAAACAAATACTGACAGGAGGGACAGGATGACCAGCGCTGTCTGCTGGTCAAATGGGGAAGGGACACAAAAGACTGAGACAACAGGGGCTGACCCTGACAAGACTACTTGGATTGACTTTGTTGGTAAGCCAGGGATTGGTTGCCTCCCTGTGCATGACTTCATCTTTGTTAAAAAATATTTACATAATAAACCATTTTTTTTTAATCCAGCCTCAAGCTAAACGCCCATAAACAAAATCAATAAGGGATCTGAAGCATTTCTCTATTCACTCATTAAAGTCATAAATACTTTAATAATTGTTGTGCAAAGGCAGTCTACAGGAAACACGCAAGCATGCCTCTCATAGTACTCAGTACTAGTACAAATGACAATATACCATTTTGAATTCTTCGAAACCCACAGAAAAGGTCTTAAAGGGAAGGTCTTCAAAGGCAGGTCAGGGATTGCTAGAGGTTGCCCTGCCTTTCTGAGCAGAGCGTAGCTCTCTCGCTCTCTGGCCAGGTTGAAGGGCTTGAAGCGATGGTGGCCATATTGATCTGATAGCTAACCAATACGGGGAGCAAGGAACCAAGAGCATTTGGACTGACATAAAACTGACAAAATGGAAAAAAAAGTTTAAGTATAGGCATTTGAGTAGCATACTGTATTTACATAGCGGGAATAGACTGAACTTCCCATAGCCTGATAAATAAAATTTGAGCCAGCACTGAAGCCTTCAGGCTACCCATAAACACATATGGAAGCTTCTGGAACAAGCTGGTTTCTATCATGCTTTTCTGTTTCTCAGTCTGGCAGCAGTGCTTACCTGCCAGGCTCCTCCCACTGGGCCTTTGCCCAACACCAAGTGCGTGACACAGTGCTCAGGCTCTCGGCGCCAGGCGAGCAGCGTCTCCGCAGGCCCCCCCAGGTCGCCGTCCGGGCGGAGCAGGGCATCCAGCAGCAGGCCGAGGGGGCTGTGTGAGCGCCCCTCCAGCCCCTCGGAGAGGTACTCCAGGTCCTACAGGGAGACCAGGTCAGCAGGGGTCAGCTGGTGGAGAATCACATGAACCACACAGAACGAGGGCATCTGAAGAAGCTGAAAGTAAAATATTATACATACGTGAGGACAAACGTAGCAAAACAATTAGCCAGACAGGATTAATGTGGAAGTGCACGGAAAAAATGAAGACCCATTTCACAGCACGTCGTGCTCGTAATCACAGCGTATGACCACTGTCACGCACACGGACGCAACGCCACACTGATTCTGGATCAGTGGTGCAGAACCCCATACAAGTCTCTGCTGTAATACATCGCAGGGCAGCAGGCAAAGTTCAATTGGCGTGAAAATCTGCATTAAAATGTGCACCTTGAGAATCCTGAGCCTAAATTTAAAGCGGTCATATATAAACACGCAGATATTGCATTTGAGGGTGAAGGTGGCCCCTACCTGCTCCAGCAGGCACTTCCCGGCGACGGCCTGGAGCTTCCCATGCAGAATGGGATTGGGGTGGGATGCCCCCGTCTTCACGTAGGGCCTGTGGCCAGACAGGAGGTAGGAGAGGCAGATGCCAGATGGGCCGTTACCTGAACACACCACCACGAGTGAGACTGCATGCTTTCAAATATACGATGCAAATCTTTTAGCCAAATGCATTTGCTATGTTATCTTTCAGCTTTGCATAGTAATACTAGATGACTAGTTTACAATCATTTCACTGTGCTGTTATATGCAATTGACATATGACTGACACGTGAGTTAAGCACTGTATAATGGATACTAGCTGAATGTTGTAATCACGTACTAACATGAATGTCATTTGCAAAAAAACACACACAATAGCCTTGGACTGCATATGAGGTGAGGTCATAATGTTTAATCATTGCTGGAGAAGCCCACATGTGCTTCTACTATGACTCCACTCTACCCTAACACTCCCCCCCCCCCATTCATACTTCAAGGCTTCTGTCAATCATTTACTGCGGCCGGTTGGAACTTTGACCATTAAATCAGACCAGCCTAGCTGGACTTTCTGCGTCGCTGTAACAATCGTGTTTTCAGTCTCACGGCATAAATGAAAGGTCCTCACTAAAGAAAGGGGGGGGGGACATTCACACAGAGCTTACAGAGGTTACAGTGTCGCCGCCTGACCGTAACTCGCTTTGTTCCTCTGTTAGTCTCGGTTGCATGATTGATTTTTGATGGTGGATGGGGGACATCATTAGCGGCACTGTATACTGGGGGCACTTACCAATGATTACCACTGGGAGGGGGTCATGGGGGTGGAGTCCTGAGGTCCTCTGCTGCGCCAAACCCATGCCAGTATCTTCTGATCTCTGCGGGACAGAATTCATGAGCTTCAGTGCATTAAGTTACGTAAAAAGAAGAGAAATAGTGATTCCCATTTGAGGGATTCATCATGTTCAAGTTATTGTACTGCACGTCGATGATTAGGCACCACACACACGGAAGGAGTTTATATATCAGCATTAGTGATAAAACACTCATAAAAGCATGTTTTGAAAAACACCATTTAAAAGGTCAGAGTCTCACCCTCCTTTCCACTGATATGCACACTTGGACTCATCTGAGAAAGTCACGTTACGAATAAGATAAGTCAAGTGCTATAGTGCATCAAACAGCTGCTTCTCAGTCGGCTGTTGTTTCTTGACATTTCTTAGTCTGACTCGTCCCTCCTTCAGCACTAGCCAGGCTGTCATGTGCCTCACATAACTATCGGCAGCGAAAAGACATGGTGGAGGAACTAGCAGCACAGATATAGAAAGAATTTCCATCTGGAAAGGAGCCCGTACCTGATGCTGGTCGCACATGCTTGCCAGGTAGCTCACAGAACCGTCAGCGATGCGAAAGCTGAGGTGCTTCACCTGCCTGAGTAGAACTCAGCCCTGCCGCAGAAAGGCTACCACAGGTGGGGGTGGCAGAGGGTGGGGCTTTAAAAAAAACTGCCAGGTAACTGTGATTCAGCAAAGTACATCCTGGGAGAGGAAATCAGGCTTTTTATGCACACATGCTTTATATGGGTTTGTACTCAACAGCGTATGATGTTTTTTAAATTTTGGTTTTTTTTGGGGGGGGGGGGAAGCACAGCGTAATAATTTCAATTTAAAGTTCTATCTGTTGGGGGAGAAGTGACTAAATCTGAATTAAATATTTTAACCTTTATTTTTCTTCTAAACTAAGACATGTTTTAAATGGTAAAAATATATATGCAGAATTTATTTCATGATATTATTTATGGGTTATTTTTCACAATTTTCCCTCTCATGCATTCAGTGAAGCTTTCAGAACAAACATATTTTTAATTCATTATCCAGCTAGAATCAGTGACCTGGAAAAGCATGACAAAACTACATATTTTTACATTCCCACACCTACAATTACAGTCTCGTCTGTCATTCTCTAATCCCCTGTCAGTTAATACCCCCCTTTTAGAGAGAAAGCATAATACTCTTGCTTTCAAAAACCCTTATCACTTGCATTTTCCCTTCAGCGTTGACAAACTTCTACATATCATAATATTTATTGTATATGAAAGAATTGAGTTCCATTTCATTCCATTTTTGGGAGTGTTTTAAGCCCCAAAGAATATATGTATTGTGCATCAGAAAAAAAATCTAAATCCCAAAATCCAACTGAAAGCAGGTACTTTAGTTCTAATCAAACATACACGTCAACAATCTTGGCAAACCCTTTCATTCTAAATGCAAATATTAAAATACAATCTCGAATGATCGTAGGATTAACACTATTGTGTAGGTGCATTTAATATTTATTTGTTGTGTAGCAGTATCCACTGATTAACGTTTCAAATCTGTTCAAATTGCACAGAAAATTTTGTAGATAATATCTATTTTTCTGCTGCAGCCAATTGTAATTGACCTGTTCACGGAAAAATCCCGATCCAGCACCTCACTCTGTGGCGTATTTGTGGGGATGAATCAAAATTCATGAATGGCTAAGTACTAAAGAGGCAAAGTTGAGTCACAGTGGCAGGAAAAAGTCGCTCTGTTTAAATCAGAACCTTTATACCCACATGACCAGGGCTGGTCTACTCCTGGAGAAACCATGACAAAACACAACTAGCAATTAGGGCGTAAAAAGAACAGAGAATTAACACTAGACACTAGATGCACATCAGAGAGGACTAAATCGCGCATCTGGCGTGACACTCACGCTTTCAGGCTCTCACGCTCGCACAAGAAATCTTACGGCAAATTTATATTATTACATTATAAATCTAAAATTAGCTGCATCAAAAGCGTTGGGGTACTTTGCAAACCCTACAGACTATTTACAAGGTAATAAAACTGTCACATAGGGGTAAATTCGTGTGCGGACTTGACTGGAATCGAAAATCTCACGCCAGCCAGCTGACCAAAGTTGACAGCCCTGGTGATAAATAGAGCCATTTGTGCAAATTCAAGCAGTTTCAGGTCTTTTAAATATGCATCTGTATAATGCAAACATTATTTTTGTTTGTTTACTTACCAATTTGCCACACAACCTAGGTCGGTTGAACCTGTTTTGGATACAATACATCAAACTCTACACTACATACATACATAAACCACAACAGACACTCCACATATTATCAGCAATTCTCAGTTATAACTATACAATGGTACAATACAATACTACACAATACAATACTATACACAACAACCTGAGTACTGAGTAGTACACATGCTAGTAGTGTGTGAGGAGGAGACTAAAGAGAGGAGTTTAGATTCCTAATAGCGATGGAGAAAAAGCTGCTTATGAAGTGTTTAATCTCAGCGTATGTTTTTAACTACAAATTATAAGAATTATAATTAGAAGTGTTTTGTCTTAGTCCATGGACAGTGACTTACAGCACCGGTCTAAGGGAAGGAACTGGAAAAGGTGATAAGCAGGATGCACAGGGTCAGAGGTGATCTTGTTTGCTCACTTTAATGTTGGGGGAAAATAGAGAGATTCAGCTGAGGGGAGTGGATCACCTATGACTCTGGATGCCTCTCTGATTTTCTGTTTTACTGAACATGTTTGACTATCCAAGCTGCCATACTATAACAGAAGATGTGTTCAGTTAGTATCCATTATACTATAACAGAAGTTGCGATGAAAGACTCAATAAGGGCCAAGTAAAAGAAATCCTGCCCTTTGTGTTTGTACCCTGTTCTGCCAGCAGGTGTTGCTAGCCATCCTGTTCACCACCCTGTCTCTTGTCCTTCAAGTCCCTACTGTGCTTTCCCTCTTCCCTTGAACTACTGCAGAGCTCAGTGGGTTGGGTGGATAGTTAAACTAATTTCCCTACTGGTCATGAGTTTGAGACTAACCCGAGGCCAGCCTTACCTGGTTAACTTATTGCTTTTCTTTTCCTTAGTGTTTGGTATCGTCTTAGTCTTTGCTTTGCGTTCCTGATTCTGACCTTCCCTGTCTGTGCCTGGGATAACCGTCTTCTGCTTGTGCTCCTTCCTACTGCAGTTTTGCCCTAGTACAGTCAGCCCTCTGTTATGTTACCTAGTTCCTTGTGCCATGTATTGGTCATTTATTTCACCTTTTTCTTGGTGCTCTTGCCTTGCTGATTGGTTGATGTTTTTCGTGAGTCTTTGTTACCTGTGTATTTAAGTGCCTGCCTTTGTTCATTTCCCCAGCCAGTCATTGTGAGATGTTACTCTGGGTGTGTCTGCGCTCGTGTATACACGTACTGTTTCCTGGTGTCATTATTTTGTGGTTTCTTTAGTTGGTTCTTATTTTTCTGTGTTAGTTTGATCCCTCGTATATGGGTCCAAATCCACTTTCTGGATTTGCAACAGATAAGGGCCACATATGGGACAGATTTACGTTGAATGTTGCCAAGCCTGGCCTGTATGAGCACCAGAGTCAAAGTTAAATTCATAGCTTCCAGTGGCGGCAGTGAGTGGTTCTACGGGCTAATTCACCGCCCGGCCTCAGCAGAGAACGCTGGAGACTAGATGGCCCAGATCCGGTTCAGATTCATCTTGCTATGTGGGAAAGCTACAAAACGTTATTAATTAATATAGTGATTATAATGTTTTGATAGACCTTGTAAAGGATAGTCATACATTTGGAAGTACTTTCTATAGCATCACTATACGTGGTACTTTAAACTGGAATCACGTCAATAAAAGGATTTTTACTTAAGAAAAAAAAATGGTTAAAACAAAAATATGTAAATTAAATTTTTACAGTGTTTTAGCTTATATGTTTTACACGTGTTCACTTGTATTCTGTGAGGGCTAACAGGTATGAAAAGGAATTGGTGTGCTCTGTAAAGCTGGCCTTTCCTATTCTGTGACGGCTAACAGGTATGAAAAGGAATTGGTGTGCTCTGTAAAGCTGGCCTTTCCCAGTGTCATGACCATTAATATCATGGTTGAAACTCACTTCTGACTTTATAGCACATGATGACCTTGTGATTTTCCTGAAAGTAGGTGACTGTAGGGAATCATCGGCGCATGTGTGGGAGTGAAGCTAAGATCTTTGTTAACTTTAACATCAGTTAAACCTGCCTTGAGCATAAGTTGTTAATTAAAATTGTACCGTTGCCTGCTTAGTATCTGTTCGCACCTTCCCGTAACTTGGTAACGAACGTAAACTACGCCTTTCACTCAAACTGTTGGATTTCAGTGAACAGATAATAAAATATTACTCACTACTACATACACTATTGATCAGTTATCATGCTTGTTGTATTGTTAACATTAAGCATTTCATAATGTATCACTTGACATCTTCCAACACTTTCTTAGGCCCTCTGAACAAAAAACAGCTGCATGTATATAAACTAGCAAAGTTAACTATGTTTTTTCTTCATTGTATAACCTGTAATTACAATCACTACATAATGTAATTGCCCTTCAGTAGAATCATCTAGTGAAAATACTTTTTTCTGTTCTACCAGACACTATCATGATGGACGCCGGTCTGGGAGTTGTCAACCTGTATAGCTTGATTGCTAAGTTTCTATCATTGCATGAGGACCGGGACAGAGTCAGTCACCTGAAAGCTGTGGACCAGCATGGACACCCAAGCGTTACTGATTTAAATAACCGTTCCACTGTTCCTGGGGGGGGAAGGGGTGGGGCAGGCTCCAGGCTAGGATTGACTGTACGTCAACAGAGAGGTGGGTAGGTTTTAATGACTTTACAGTTACATGTGCTTTTCTTTTCATTTTTCTTTTCAAGTGACAAACATCATACATTCCTTGCAGACAACTTCCAGCGTTGAAGTATCAAAGGATTTTTAGGCTGGAGCCCACAGATGAATAAATGCCTTGAGTTGCGGACCTCGCCCTACATTCCATTACTTGTATCTGTAACTTGCAAACACTGGAGGTATGGAAAGTCTTTCTTTTTTGTTTTTACAGTGCAGACATAACATGCAAAAAAAGATCAGTGTTGCGGTCAGGTTTTGTTACGGTATACTGGGAGGTATGAAATGTACAGGTGGGAACCGGCACTGAATGATGCAAGATTGTACCATTAAAAAAAAAATGTAAGGCACCATCATTCCACATTTTTTTAAATCCTAGATAATCTAGCAACAGTTTTAATAAATTTAGGAAAGTCATTGGCTTGATAACCAACACCCACGATATCTGAATTTTCAACATGATATTTAGTACTTTAGCTATAAATTAGAAATTAACTCTTTACAATCCCAACACATAGATGCCTCCTAGTGGTAAATAGCAGCACCTGCACTGCTCAAAACAACTAAGGGAACACTTAAATCACAACAGATCTCAAAGAGCTAAATATTCAAGTTGAAAATCTTTATTGATGGACATTGTGTAATTGATTGGGAACGAATGGTGTCAGAACCCTCAATGGAAACCGAAATCATTAACCCACCGAGGACTGTATTCAAAATCACACCAAAAATCAAAGAAAGAAACTGAAATCACAGACTGATCCAAATGGCATGAATTACGGTTATGAACTCATAACACGGCTCAGCAGTGTGTGTGACCCCCACATACCTGCATGCACCCCCAGCAACGTTTGAGCATCGTCCTGATGAGACGGCGGATGGTATCTGGGGGGACCTGGATCAGGGTATCAGCTCCTGGACAGTGGGAGGCGTTGCACTGACACATAATGGCCCAAGGATTCTTGACTAGATTCAGGTTAGGGGAACACGGGGGGCAACCAACGGCTTCACTGCCTTCGACATTCAGGAACTGGGAGGATCCCCCATGGAGCCTGCTTCTGACAGTTTGGTCAGAGACACGGCCATGAGTGGCCCACTGGAGGTCATTCTGTAGGGCTCTGGCAGTGCTCATCCTGTTCCTCCTCACACAAAGGAGCGGATACCGGTCTTGCTGCTGGGTTGCCCAGCACTCTTCATATAAAAGCCTGTCTCCTGGTATCTCCTCCATGCTCTTCAGACTGGATGTGCCATCTCGGAGGATCTGGACTAGCAGTGCAACCTAAATAGGCTGCAGGCATCACCTCATGCTACCAGCAGTGACAAGGGCACTAGCATGATGCACAACTATAGAAAAATCAGTCAGGAAGGATAAGGAGAGAGAAATGGTCTGTGGTCACCACCTGCAAATCCGCTGCCTTTCTGGTGGTTGTCTTGCTGTTCCCGCTTCCATCCGCTTGCTGTTGCTTTCATGCGTACCAATGCAGGAAAAACTGATTCACAGTCACTTACTCTTCAATACTACACAGATGGATACCTCAGAAGTTAATCTGACCTGGTGTTGAACTATGATGATTAATGGTTCCCTTGATGTTTTTGAATAACGTATAATTAGGTGTCCAAGTGACACAGCTGTTGGATCCCAATTGCTTTTATCATTGTGTTGCCATTTCTAGAGTCAGTCACATGACGAACAGCACCATAAAGCTCAAGGATTTGTTTACCTTTACTGCAGTCGCAGATCACCTCTTCCGGCATAATTAAGGTTGATCGTGATAAGATACCAAACAGTTGTTCAAAATACCTGCAGCAGCAGACAGGGTACACACACACACACACACACACACACAACAAACAGACAAAGTGAAAGAAGTAACAGGATGTCACCTGTACACCATCGAATTGCAAAAATGCACATGGTTAAACTGATTTTTGACTTTAAAAACAAACCCTCCTGCAATCGCAATTTACATTTTAAAAAATTGTTTCACTAGTCACTCAATTTTTGGATGAGTGTGTGTGAAGTGTTTTTTTTTTGTTTATAAACTGTGCCTTGGTTCTTCTCTGCTTCTCATAGATAAAGGGCGTCTTCCTTGCTTTTTGGGTCTTTTGCTTCGAGGAGCCTGATACAACCTGTCCTAGCAGTGCACTTCACACCTGCACTTAGGTCACTTTATATCATCCAAGGATTCATGAGAAACCGTCAGATAAGTTAAGTCATCTTTGGCATCAGAAAGTTGCCTTTTACCCAGCTGGTTTCTGGCCATTCCCAGTGTTTCCTGCTTCACCTTATTCGTTTGAACTGCTGTCTTAGAAGCTTTGAGCCTGGAAGCAGCCTGCCTCACAGTGTAGCCTTCTGCCAGCAGATCCAGGATTAAACCAGGGTTTAAAATTGCAGATTTCTTTAGAAAGTGTTCTCTTAATTGTTTCCATATATGTGCCAGTTTTCACGGAATGAACACGTGGCGACGCCATACCAAAAGTAGCCACTTAAGTTTATTAGCATACATCTAGCTTGGATTGGAAGGCTGTTGCTTCAGTAGTTCTTGCATTCCCAGCTATCACCTTTCTTCAGGATCAGCATGATGGTGGCTCTTGTGGATGGAAAGCATTACAAGCGGCAGATGCGTGTCAGAAGAATGTGGAGCTGGCATTGCAGGACATCTCCTCCAGCTTTGATCATTTCAGCAGTGACTTGGTCAACACCAGTTGCCTTTCCATGCTTCAGTGATCTTGCTGCACTTTTCACTTCAGCTGTTGACTCACCATCAGGGAATGATTTCTCCTCTGGACCAATAGGACGTGGCTCTGGTAGTGGGTCATGGTCATATAGCTGTTGGAAGAATTCTTTCCATCGCTGCAGACGTTCACCAGGGGAGCTCACAAAAGGTGCCATCTACCTCCTTGATGTTCATTGGTCGCTGTGATTTTACAACCCAATCTCCCGAATTTAGGCCTCAAATTTTTGCCACCTGACTAAGAGAGGAAAGAATCTGGGGTAGAAAGCGTGCCATTATCTGCGTTCGATTGTGTTCACTGGCCCACCCTGAGGATGACATTGGAAAATTAGCACATACCTTTGAAAATTATCCAACTTTTCCCAAGCATCATACAAAGGCTCAACTAGCAGTGTGCAGATACAAAATCAGCTATCCAAGGAATTTTCTATTCAAACTGGGGTCCGCCAAGGAGATGTTACCTCTCCTCTGCTTTTCAATATTGCAATTGATGCCATTATGAGGAAAGAACAGCCAGGGAGTTCAGTATGACAAACAGTTTCCAGGCCAACTTGATGTTTGCAGACGACAATACAATATTTGCCAACACGGAGGCAGAGGCCACCAACATCCTTTATCACTTAGCCAACATCACCCAATCTTATGGTCTAAGAATTATTGATACTTTTATTGATCACCATGGGAAATTTCTCTTCACAACTCCCGACTTGCTCTGTGAAGGCAAGCTGACTACAAAGAACACAGCCACCTGTTGCAGTGCCCAGGGAGCTGGGGGTTAAGGGCCTTGCTGAAAGACCCACAGATGTGCGGAGCCTGGGCTTAAACCAGCGATCTTCTGATCACAGACACAGAGGATTCGCCAAGTGAGGAACACAAGCCCAAACTAAGTAGGTCCAAAAATTCAAATAGCTGGGATCATTGGTGCAGCAAAAGAAAGCAGCATTCATCACTGAAGTCCACTGCAGGATCGCTCTGGCGGCGGCAGCAGCAGCATTCACCACTGAAGTCCACTGCAGTGATCGCATTCACTGAAATGGTGCCTCTGTAAAAAAGCCACAAGCCACCAAGACTAAAATTCCAAAACACTGGTCCTGTCAATTCTCCTGTATGGATCAGAAACATGGACCCTGCTCAAGGTCTTCCAAATGCAATACCAGATCCTGGCCGTCTCTCTTAGCGATTGGCATCATAGCAGAACCATTCGGATCAGGTGCGATCAACAACCTTTAAATCAAAGAACAAACCCAAAAATGCAGACTGCCACGGTTTGGCCATGTCTGCAGCATGAACACCGATCGACTGTCATGCAAGCACCGCTGACGAGAGCGACCTGTCCAACAGAGGCTTCAAACGGCACCAAAGAGCACATGGATCAAACAGGTAGCAGAAGACCTAAGGGACCAGTGACTGACCAGTGAGGCTACAAATGACCACCACTGATAGTCAAGAGTGGAAGGGTAATCATGAATGGCACATGGAAGCGTATTGGTTTAGAAGGTCTAAAGTGGCCTTATGTGTAGTTACTGGCTTAAGTCTCTGGGGAAAAAAAAAAAAACCTTGCTGTGCTATTTTTGCCCACAAACTGACACACGAACATCCAACCATATAACGGTAAAAAGGAGGATACCAGCTGAAGTATATTGGGAACATCTTTTGCACAAGTTACCTTTAGCCATCGACTTGTTATAGGAACGCGTTAATATCCCATATTTTCGCACCTCGCATCTGGCTATGCTTGTGACGCGTGTTAAGGCATATAACCTACAAGTCCCACTGGAAAACGCAAATGACAATGTAAATTTAATACACTTGCAGAATATGGCACTCGTATTGACAAGAGTGTCGCATGCATGTAACCAGAACCACAGATACAACCCAGAGTCAATTTCAGCTTCATATCTGAGTATATTTGGAAAGGCAGAGAAGGGCCATCTAACCCTTTGCCTCCAGGAATGGTGGAAACAATGAGGCATATGTACAGTGTCATGGCAAAGGGCATTTCCGTAAAAACAGATGAACGGATTAAATAACCGACATACAAAAAGAAAACCAAAAGAAGTGAACATATTTCCCAAAATGTGCATCTGCAAAAGCAGAGCGTTCAATCCGGCTTGAATTCTCAAGCTCTTGAGTCCTGGAGAGGGAGGTCTAGTAAACATTTAGTAATAAAAATAAATACAAAAGAGAAGAATCAGGATTCAAGCCAACTCTCCAATTTGGTCAGTGGAATGAAAGTTTCTTCCGTACGGGTCACACGGCCATTCATCTCCCAATGAACTCTCGTGACCTCCTCACACGCGTCATGCCGGCCCCTTGTGGTGCCTTTCCCAGGCATCTGGGTGGAGTCCCTCAGCAGCCAGTTCACACGCTGGGAGTCCTGCCTGTGTGCGGCTGCTGCTGCAGAAAGAGGGGCCGCTTCACCCGAGGCTTCCTCCTCTTCGGCTTGCTCTTGGCTTTGGTCAGCTGGACCACGAAGAAGGCCAGCACCACCATGGCGCCCAAGAAGGCAAACACCGGGATGGTCTGTCCTACGTCCTGGTTGTAGCGACCTGGCATGATACCTGTACGAGACAGAGCGTGACGGGGGACCAGCATTCATTCAAAGGTTCAACTGCTCTAACGAAATGCCAAGTGCTAAGATGCTGAAGGCAGTGCTGGCATGCGCGAGAGACAGTGCCGAGTAATCACCTCCAGGAATGTCCCAAGCCCCGCTCTCTCCGGGGGAGAGGGGTCGAACCTGAGGGCGATAGGGCCGGATGTTGGGCAGCACCACCTTATCCATGTCCACCGAGAGCAGCTTCTGATGCTTCCACAGGTTACTGCATAGAGGAGGCGGCGGCGAGCTGAAGTCAGTCACCTACACCTCACACAGAGCCCCAGCAGACCATTCAGAGCAGAAGTGATCTGCGCACACGCAGCCCGTGCGCTCACCTGGGCGCGGACTCATTCAGTGGCTGCGGTTTGGCCCAGGACAGGTGGGGACAGGCTGGCAGCGGCCGAGGCTTGGGGTCTCTCAGGTGAGCCTCCAGCACCTTCGAATACCGATACAGGTGATTACCTGTAAGTGCGACACGATGGTCCAAATAAAATATAGGAAAGAGCCGTAACACCCCAGCGACTCTGCAGACACACAATTCTGTTAAACTGCCAGTAGGGGGAGCACCGACATACCCTCCAACCTCTCAGGCAGCGGACGTTCGGACACTGACGGGGGGGGGATCACCCGGCTCTTTGAGTGGGTGAGACTGGCAGGGGTCATGCTGTAGGAAGTGAACTGCAGGAGAGCATCCAGGAGCCAAAAGCAGTCTGGGTAGAATGAGAACCCAGGTTACATGTTCACACTCAAACCATCAGTCTATTTTGAATACATAGTACATGATTTTTTTTTAATGGATTTCAGTTATAAATTTAAGCTCAAAATTAAAATGAAGCACACTCTACCTTTCTGCCTATGACTGTCATCTATGCAGTTGGAATCACCATACAGCGCTATCCGCCCGCCACCTTCAGACGGGGTTTGGTATAGACCCAATATGGGAACATTGTCAACTACCGCAGTTTCCTGCTTCAAAATCTCCAGTCCTGCGAAAATGAGAGGGGGGGAGGGGGTCAGGTTGCCATGGCAGCACAAGCCAGAAGTGGCTGTTGAGCTGAAGCGTCTATAAGCAGTGTTTCCCAACCCGATCCTCAGGGACGTCTAGACGGTGCACGTTTTTGCTCCCTCCCAGCTCCCAAGTGGACTGCCCAGGGGTCCCTGAGGACCGGGGGGAGAACACTGGTCTGCAGTTAAGCCAGAAAGCTAGAATGAGCACCTTGGTCCTTCAGGGTCTTGGCGATGACGATTCCATCTTCGGGAAAGCGGGCGATGCTGCACCCAGAGGCGTAGTACACTGAAGGGGAGGAGGAGAATGACGGTGTGTAGGTGACCATTTAGAATTAGACCTGTCATGGTCATTGTGCTTGGCGATTAACTGTGTTCTGTTCATTCTATAACACTATTATAGAGTCAGCCTAATCATGGCCTAATACACATACACCTCAAGAGGAAGAGCTATTAATTAGCATTGGACTCTGGAACATAACTAAAAATTGCATTTGTTTGCCTTTCAAGCTTCGTAAACAAAGAGGGAAGATAAGACAAAACAAGAAGTTATACGCCTCAAAATAGACTACCCGGTCTGTACTACCTACCCAGTTCTCTCCCATATCTGCGCACACACAGCATTTTAAGCATGCTTACACCGCATCACATTTTGTCTTCATTTACAGCAAACTAAGCTAGCTAACTTGTAATTCGACAAGTTATCCAGCTAAGCAAGAAATCTGGCATTGTGAATCGTGATATAGGACCCTGGCACAAAGGATTCTGCCAACTTAATCAGTTTTCTTTGCTTGTCATTCTAAGTGTATCTGGTCTTTTTCAGATGTTGGATTAACACTGTTACACTGTTATATCCCATATCTGAAGTTGCTGCTATCCAGTGACATGGTATTTTAAGGTAGCTTTGGTTCACTCAGAACTGAAACATGAATTTTGGCGTGTTTTGTGTTTGTTTCAGCCATATTTATATCACTTCAAAAAATGGACAGAATAACATGTTTCTCTAGTTGTTATTGGCATGATCTACTGACTTTGCTGCAGTGTAATAGTGGCAGCAGGGACATATACAGTGTGACTGGAGTATCTAACGAGACCCATAAAGGCCCTCAGACACAAGGTGCTCTGCAAAACTTCAAACAGAAAACAACACAAAGAATCCAAAATCTGTCTGAATATCCAAGTCTTGGGTAATACAGATTGTTCACAATGAACCTGATGTGATGAAAAAGAAATATTAACAGGATCAGACTGGGTCGTGAAAATGCTGTGAAACAAAGTGGTACAAATCAGGTCCCGCCGTGAAATATGCTGTAAAGTGTAATGCATGAGGTGCAAATGGGGCAGGTTGTACGGATCGGTTCATTAGCGCGACGATGTCATTAAACGAGTGCTAGTCAAACATTACAGTAGAAAAAGTGACACGAAAAGAGTTATAGAAATATGACATTTGTTTCATCCGGATTTTTTTTTAAAACAGGTGAATGGAGAAAATCTAGTGATTATGCAAAATAATCAGTCAGCTCAATCACAATCAGTGATTATGCAATAATCGTGAAAGGCCAATTTATAAAAGGCGGAGCAGTCAGTGACATCTGATGAAGGACTCAACAGTCAACAGAATTCATTTAGACGTTACTACACAACACCAGGCCAGAGGGCGGCAGGGCCCCACGTGGGAATGAATACAGTTAACAGAATTAAAAAACAACTGAAGTTTGGCAGAGTTCTTGGGTCACAGATAATATACAATGATGTTATGTTACATTGCACTGATTCAACACTATGCCAGCTGTGTGTACGGCAAGAACAGACTGAACTAAAAATGCAAAAGCTTCATACAAGTCAAAACAATGTTGTTTGAGATTACTTTTCGACTAAAACCCTCTGGCTTGACTTTTAAAAACCAGTTTAACAGTTTAAAAACCTCTGTTATTGTTGAGTGATAACTTACTCTCATGGTCAGCCATGGTGAAGTCGCCCTCATAGAGCCCGTCGCTGAAGGCCATCCCCCAAATGGATATCAGGTCATTGAGGGCTGGCACATTAGCACCCCCTGTGTCTGGCATCCACCACTGCCTGCGGATCAGATATACGCCGGGGAGCCATTGTCAGATCGGTACCCTTCTTCTGATCCTTCTGATTCTGAGCCCCAAGGAAGCTGGGCTGCCCCCTACCTGGTGTTCTCGTCGTAGAACTTCACCTTCCTCATGACAGAGGTGTTATACCAGTCGCTGAAGATGATGAGCGACAGCCCGTTGTCGATATCACGCCGAAGCTTGTTGACCTCCTCGGGGAAATACTCCTCCTCGCTGTCCACCAGCAGCAAGGTTCCTGTCAAGAAACGTCTCCGATAAAGACACCGACAACGGCAGGAGTTCAGCACCATCAGTGGGACGGATGTTCATAACAGGAGACTGAACATCAGGGGTATTCGACAACAGTGAGGCACGCATGTCCCGAAATACGGACATTTTTTACATCTGAAACTTCCTCCCACATATTTATCATTTTCCATCTCAAAACATTTGACTATGTTGCACAATTACAATTTTGACTTCATAGTCCTCATACTCATTGAGGACATTCATACACTTCCTGCATCAAACCAAAGCAAGAACATCAATGGCATGGCTATAAACTGCTGCCACAGATGCAACGGATAACGGCCAAAGTCATGTGACCTCTTACCGTACTGACTGGCATCAAAGCAGGTGAGCGGCGCCCCCAGCACCTCCACAAAATACCCATTACTCCTCAGGTGCTGATACATGTCCCTGAAATTTGTATGGATGTGGTCTCCATTCCTACAGAAAGACCCAAACACCGCGAAACTGAGCATTAGAAACAATCACATCTGCCAGTGAGTTTTTTCAGCCCTCTGTACAGTGAACAGATGCCCCCTGCTGGTAGCTAAACAATAATGCAGATCTTCCCAGATTTAAATTACATTAAAAACTTAGGTCACACAGGACGTATAAACCCAGGACCGGCCTCCATGGTCCTGTGCTACACATACAGTAAATCACAGTAAATGTACACAAAGTAAATCACCCAGAGAACCTGTGCAAAATTGCCCACTTCTATTTTGAGAAAAAAAAAAAGCCTATTTATCCTTATACAATAATTACCTGCAAATTTGTATGTTGTTACCACAGTACTGTACCTATTGCTCACCGGCTTAATCTATTGCCATGTTCGTACATTTACTTATTTATTTCAATTTATTTTTAAATACACTTGTTGCATGTGGTATTTTGGTCCATGTATCTATGTACTATACAGCCTGTAACTATAAGCTATCTCCTCCCAAACAGCAGGTGCGGCTCACCAGTCCAGCGGGTCGTTCTTCATGCGGAGGTTGTCTCGCGGGAAGTACCCCGGGGGGTAGCGCAGGTTGTGGTACTGGTCCCACAGAACCCTCTTGCCGCGTGGAGGAGTGGGTATGATCTTCACCTTCACGGGCAGCTTCACGGTAGATGTCAGCTCCGCACTAGCGCTTGACTGGCAAAACACACACAAATCGCAATGATCATGCGTGTCACTCATAACCTCCTCGGAGAGAGAGAGACCACGATTTTCAATGCCTTCCAGAGCGAATGGCTTCCAATGCCAGCTGAAGACGATGGAGAAGCTGCCTACAGACTGTTAAACAGCCCCATCATACAAAACCTGACAGTCACAGCATTTAAAATGAGTCTCATAAGCCGCGTGTCCATAAAAACCCAACATTACCAGCCTCTAACAGAAGGGGGAATACTTAAGTCACCTGCCTAGCCAGTGAGCAGTATGCTACGATAAATGGGATAATTAAGACAAACTGCAGCCTTGCTACAGACGATACCAAAATAAGCATTAGGTCTATGTGAAAATGGAGATTTATTCTCCATCTGAGGCAGGAAAACGGCTCTCGCTGACAAGACTGACTGATCACATTTCTCAGCTGGATTCAGTCGCATCGTTTTCCTTCATTTGCCAGCAGGTGGTGCCAGAGGGCGCCGGGACTCACAGTGTTTTCCGCCGGCGAGGCCACAGTCACCATCACATGGCCATGAGCGATGCCTTCCCATGACGCCGCTTTCTTCGCCACCGAGATGGAGACGGCCAGGTACCCAGCCCAAGGCCAGAGCACGGGGGAGTAGGAGACCGCCACGTCGATATGGTCCCCATTCTGAGGCAGGTAAGGCTGCCAGACAGGCTGAGAAAGCAGGAGAGACCATTAAGAGGGAAATTCAAATGCAGCTTTGACAAACCCCGCCCAATTCCTCAAGAGGCGAAACATTTTAGGCAAAACCAAAATATTTAGGGAGCGCAGGACATTCTACTCACCTTGTCAAGAATTCGGCCCGTGACCCCCATGCCGTTCAGGATGGTGATGTTAACAATGGTAGGCATGCCCCCGTAGTAAATGGGCTGGGAGCAGTAGGGCCACATGTACGGACACTCCGTCAAGTCGATATAACTGGGACTCAGGCTGAAACGGGAAATGGGGACCATTTGTCGTGCTGAAGAGAAGCACCGTGGAGACCCTTCCAGAGCATTAAAGCAATAAGAATGAAGCAGCAGAGTAGCCTACCTGGCTTGGGGTTGGTAGCTGTTGAGGATCTGATAGGCGCGGAGAAGGTCCAGCTTGCCGTGACCCTGCTCAAACATGTTGACCCCGGGGAGGCGGCGAGCTGAAGCGATGAGGGCCTGCTTCATGCTGGCTGGGTTCACCAGCTCCCGATTCGGGACAGTACTGCAAGGAATTGAAGCAGATTTAAAGCTCCTCCACCAGGCCACTTAGCACCTCCAGTGGGAGTAAAGTACACCGGCCAAATCAGGAGACCCACTACGGTACAAATTGGAAATAAATGAGATCCACGAAAAGCTCAAGGAATAAAAGACGCTTCACAAGCAGATTATACACCTGCGAACTGCGGAATTTAGAAGCGGCAGGTAAATGCATAAACGATTCTGCACTTAAAGTTTCATTTACACACATTAAAATTTCTGAACAATGATGCTTTTGTTTTATTACTGAACTTCAGACGAATTGCTGTGGTATTTATAGGTTAGTTCATGTATTCCTGCGAATATAATGCTGAATGATGGCCAAGATAGATGTTCACAGTAAGAAGACTCCCCTGCACTGGCGAGTCCTCATCAGAAACACAACACAGCTCTACTTAGATGAACCAGGGAAGAGACTGTAGATGCCTTTGGGTCATTATGTAGTTTTGCTATGGCACCAGCATGCGATAAGTAAGTTAGCTATGGCATTCCTGTCAGCCTCATGGGTGAATTCTGTAAACATTTTGATGGAAAATCACCAAGATAAATAAAGGAAACATGTAAAGAGGAAAAGACGAAGCAATGACTCTTAAAACGCAACCATGCATAGATCAGATACACATGCCGGCCATGGTGCCTGATGACTTCTTGACTCATTTTTTATAAAAAGTCAGGTTTAGTGCAACATCCAATGTGAAACAGAATCAGCCAAGGGATCATCACAAAGCGCAATGCCTCACCTGGCCAGCAGGGTGACTGCCCCAAGGGATCATCACAAAGCGCAA
>JAABNX020000021.1:22816379-22828800 GCA_015163995.2 Mormyrus lacerda | reverse complement strand
TCTTGCAGATAAACCACAAGTTGTGAAATCTAGTCCAGAGAGCAAATCAACACTTAATTTAAGGGGTAGTTGGGGCAAGAAACACACACACACACACACACACACACACACACACACACACAAAACTAAAGGTGTACATGTTGTTTGGTCAAATCTAGAATACTCGGCTTTTGATTTTAAGGGACTACAGCGTTTACCTTATGTTACTGTGGGGGGGGATTAAATAACAACCCATAGAGGTATTTACTCTAAACCACCAGAGACCCTACAGCACCCCCCATAAAAGCCCACCCAGGCCAGACACACACACAACCTTCACAGTGGCGAGGGAAGCTCAAGTGAATGGGGCAATTGGCGGCGGACAAAACATGCATTCACAGGACCAAAATCCAGGCCACATATATTTCCTTTAAGAATGGCTGTTCAACAGCAGCCAATGACTAATCACTCCTGTATGCACAGGTGGGCACAGGAAGGAATGTTCATGAAAGTGTTCATGAGCGCAATACTACAGACTATATTAGAACCATACTCCCGTCACATTTCCTCACACACATAACTGCCAGCTTCTTCAGTCAAAGTCACCAATAACATCCACTTCTTTGAGAATTATACATCTAGGAGGGCAGAGCAGCTACTTTGAAGACGCCACAGGCTCTGATGAAATGACAAATGCCATGCCATGTGACACATGTGTGACTTCATGCAACCAAACAGTCACTGAAGGAACCCACAATATAAACTCTAAGGCTGTGTCTGAAATCGCGCACTTGCACACTTTTAGTGCGTGATTTTAGGGCGTAGTGCGTTCACACTGACAACTAAGCGAAAATTCAGTGCACTGAAAGTACCCGGATGGTGCACTGAAAACGGCCAGAAAACGCAGTGCAGAATGATGGACACTACGCGCACTAAACGGACGCCATTTTGACTACGTAACGGAAGGGGAGGGACTTTCAGCAAGTTTTCATATATTTTGCATATATTGGCATATATTGGCATATATTTTGGCGAGCTGGAGAATTGCGATCAAAATGCTAGTCCGTCACTTCCGGTAAGTGTGAAACATTAGTGTTAGTTAGGACAGCACTTATCCATGGTAGTGCGCACTACATCTCATTGCACTGACGCGATTTCAGACACAGCCTAACACTATAGAACCCAACCGGTGGCGGTGGAGGAGTTGGCAAAAACAGACCTACACACCGGAAAAGTGAGGTGGCAAGTTGTAGCAGACAGATTCCTTAATAGTTACTGAATGGGGAGACAGCAGTCAGACTCTGTCTACGACGGTTATATTTCGGCTTGCAGACACAGACCTCTAGTTTAACAAAGCTGTCTTTTGGCCTTCGCCAGCATAAGTATTTGAAGATGGAAGAGAGAAACCAAAACAGAAAATCTTTGGCCTTGTTTGTCTGGTTGCAGATCTGAACCAGAAGTACAAAAACAGCTTACAAGGCTGTAAAAACAGTCAGTGCGAACATTACGTTTTGAAACAGATTACATCTCTCTTACAAACAAATGAAACCATCTGGTAAAGAGAAAAATAACTTGTAAAAAGGTACCCAGTCAAGTTAATTATTTGAGGAGTGACCCGGTGCTTCATCAGTGCAAACAACTTTCACCATAAGCTAACCAGCCATTCCTGTTCCCTCCATTTGTAACACCTGAGACTTTCCCAAAGTCCTCTTTCTGCATGTAAAATGTGAAAAAAAAAGTAATGGGGGGAAAAAACCCTGTCTGTCCCTCTAATACACATCTCATCTGACAATTCCATGTTGTATAAACATTCTACTTCAGAACCCACTGCCCCCCACACCCCCGAAAAGCTGCACACTCCACAGATAGACGTTCTGTGTAACTGAGCAGCAAAGTCAACTGCCCAACTGGGTTGCAGACTTCTATAATCACAAAACAGTCAAACAAACACACAGGCGCATAAATACAGAGGAAACCATTACTTACCATGTTCCACCACTTTGGTAGAAAACTCCACTTTAAGAGTGAGCTGGGAGCAATTTGGGCAATGGAGTACCTGCGGGGAGATGGTCGCACCCTCCCGCTTGCTCCCGACTCCAGGCAACCTCCCCCACAGGAGGGTCACCATGGTGAAAAGCCACAGAGTCCTTGGAGTAGTCATGACGGTAGCTGTCCTAACCCCACTGTCTCTGTATAACGGCGTCCCAGAGCCGACGCTGCTCCTCACCACATCAAAAGAATAAAACAACCAAAATCAAGACACTAAAGGAGTCCGATGGGAACTGCTTGCATGGTGCCCAAGTTGAACGGCGCCTGGAAGCTCTCATTTCTTTCTCCGTTTTCTCTCCATCTTGGGCGGAGGGATCCACGGGGCGGCTCAGTCTTTTGGCAAAGCGGGGGCCAGGTGATGCATTTTTTACAGATACTGCAACACGGAGAATCTACTGCGGCCCCTAGACACAAAAGAAAGAGCGCAGCTTGTAAGACTAGAGCAACAAAACGATATGCACCGCAATGACAGGCGTTTCACCATATCGAAGAGAAAACCAGCACTTGTCATCCTTCCTCTCAAAACATGCTTAGCCGTTCATTCTGTAGGTGTGAGTCACTGGCCCGAAATACATTATTCAGCCCTTTCAGTAAGGTTTACAGACTCCAATTATGTTACAAAACAAATCTAAGAATGCCACAAGAGAACTTTAAATTATAGAATACTACAAGGCTTAAGGTATCAAATACCTCACTGCCTAACACCAACAGTACATAACAGCATTACTGGGGAGGACAGAAGTTAGTTGGGCAGGCACTGCATCAGAGGAGGCAACAAGGATTTTCACCTATATTAAAACCCATAACAGGATCCCTCCAAGTGGTCAGGCAGGGAGACCAGAAGATTGAATACACCCTGCAGAAAAAATGTGGTGCCCTCTTCAAACTCGAAAGGAAACTATTCACAGATTTCAGACTCCTGCACGTAGAGGCATGCCAGAACATGCCACCAAACCATATAAAAAGAGAGAAAAATCAAAAAAAAAAAAAAAAAAAAAAAAAAAAAAAAAAAAAGAGGTCAAGATCTTTAAACTCCACAGCTCTTGTGCTTAACACGAAAAAACACACACTAACAAAGCTTTGTTCTGCAGTTTCAGGGACGCAGACAGTCGTCTAGTTTCATCAAAGTGGGAATTCTCCACTTGGGCTCACATCGTCCATTCTGAACCAGCAGAATGGTTCAGTACCCCGGGGGGGCAGACACCCCCCCCCCCCCCGGGTTGCTTTATGCATCAAAAACTCTGTTAAAACGGCATTCACTATTTTTCAGCAGTTTTTCCTGCATATTTCTCGTACTCAAAACCTACTGTCGGCACATCTATGAACGGCGAAGCGGCCCTACCCCCATCACAGGAAGTCCAGATGGGACACAGAAACTCCTGCCCGTAAAATAAGGGCATTAAAAACAGGGCGGCCGCTTGAGTAAACACGAGGCCGATGTGAAGCTCCTCCGTCCAGCATCGCCGGAACACAGGATTAGGGACAGCAATTACAATTTAGCACAAGACTGCTGATGACAACTGCGACACAACACATATCACAGATGTTAGATAACATACATGCTGCGATGGAGAGAGTGCAATTTATCTGACCAGCTATGCAAAAAAAATGCGATTTCAAAAGGAAGGACTAACTTATCTCCGGTTTAACATCTCAACTAAGTAAACCGACATATGCTGACTGGGGCCTTCGGCCTATCCGGCAGCATCAAGCAACCCAGTGACCCAGTTCGGGTCAGCAAACTCCCAAAGTTACCGGAACCCTTCTCTGTCTCAACGGCGGTCAACAACCCCGAGGAGGAGCTGGCCCTCCCCAGAGCTGGTACGAAACGCGGGGGAAGGAGTTTACTGGCAACTGACCAAAAAATAAAAAGTGAAAAAACAGACGCAGAACGGGGACTACCTTTTATTAAGACGACAAAACGACAACCAGCTGCCACCAAGTTATATTCGCGTCACAGTAACTAGCGACAGTCAATCAATAATTATAATTTACAATCTACTGGCACCCGACACCATTCCGTGCGTTTCAGTTACGGCGTGATTCCCTTTAATGTGCCATAAATTATGCTGTAAGTGTTAGCTGGTTAGTCGGCTGAAGAGCAGGCCGTAGTGGCCGGTTAAACCGGAGCCGCTAGGCTACATGCTACCTTACCTCAGCGCCGGGCTCCATTCCGAAGGATTCTCACCAAAACACGCCGCGCTTGCTTATAACCCAGGCTTAACCAAAGTGTCTATTTCCTCTAAAACGACAGCTTTGGATCCCTGATTTGCGAACAGACACCCCACCCTGCAAGAATGTCGAGCCTAGTGTTTTTAAATGATCGCTATTAAAGCGTAAGACCAGCACTCGAAACGCAAAACTTTGCTCGTTTAAAACTGACATTATATGAACAGCGTAGCGTTCGCTGATAGCCTTCGAGCGCGATAGCCCCGCCTTTAGAATAACACGCCAATGGGAAGCTTAGACGGAACATAGTCACGTGATTGACATCGAGCGTAGCAAATAACACGGACTAAAACAGGAAGTCGTGCGCTTATTTTTACTGACGTTGGATCATGTAATTTTAATACGAAAAAGATCACTACGTCCACTGTACCAATATAAATATAAACTGTGTCCAATAAGAGGAAAGATTTTAAAACTGCCGAAAATGCACATAAAAAGAATTGAAGATTAACTTTCATCTGTGATTCGATTCTTTTGAGTTTGTTATAAAATATTTGTTCACTTTCGACACATACCACTTCTAATCATTTCAAAAAGTCAACCGATATTAGGTGTTTGCGAGTTTACAGTTTTTCAATGTAACATTGAAGTAATATGTCTATCCCTTGAGCTGCATTTGATGACATAAATAAACGAAAAATTGTATTAACGACCGTGACAAGCATCAATATGCTAATTAAACTGCATTCATTGCGGAAAGTGAAGACCTGAAAAGGCTCGTAAGGTGCTAACGGCCTTGCACCCGTAGCTTCCGCTATAGGGTCCGGACCCCCGCAAACAGGACAAATGGGCAGAGGTGTTGCTAGAGATATTTTCCTCCAGTCCAGACTAATCCAGTTATTTTCCTAATTATCTACCACCCCCCCCCCCCCTCACTCGTGGAATTGTCCTAACTTTTCCCTGTTTTATGGCACCCCTGCAAACGAGTACAGAAAATGGATGGACACGTGCATGCATGGACAAAAAGCAGAAGACCTAACAGTTCAGCAACAGTTAGCATGCCTCACTTAACCCTCACAATATGACTGGCGTGTTTCCTTAAGCCTCCTTAGAACTTACAAACGACGTAGTGTTAAGAAGGTTTCGTGAAACCCACCCCAGATCTCTCTAAAAACAAAGAACAGAATTGCTCACAATAAAGCAGTCTGTGATGGATGCAGATTCAATGAATATGAAGGAAAGACAATGGAGACATAATACAGAAAAAGTAATGACACGTTCAGACTGTGCTGCTGATTAAGACTTAATACCATGCGCTGTAAGGAAGAATATTCTCAATTAAAAACCAAACATCAGGTTTTACCTGAAACCGAAATGACCAAAATGCAATATTCTTTTGGCATATTATGAGAAGGCCCATTGTAATTTGTAAACACTGATTATGCGTCATGAGTGAGGGAAGGATGGAGCAGGAGATTGACAGGTGGATAGATGCTGCATCGGTCTGTCATGGTGAAGAAGGAGCTGAGCCAAAAGGCGAAGCTCTCGATTTACCAGTCGATCTATGTTCCTACCCTCACCTATGGTCACGAGCTGTGGGTAGTGACCGAAAGAACGAGGCCGCGAATACAAGCAGCCGAAATGGGTTTCCTCCGCAGGGTGGCCGGGCTCTCCCTTAGAGATAGGGTGAGGAGCTCTGTCATTCGGGAGGGACTCGGAATACAACCGCTGCTCCTCCGCATTGAGAGGAGCCAGATGAGGTGGCTCGGGTATCTGGTCAGGATGCCTCCCTGGTGAGGTGTTCCAGGCATGTCCCACTGGGAGGAGGTCCCCGGGGAAGACCCAGGACATGCTGGAGGGACTATGTCTCTCGGCTGGCCTGGGAACGCCTCGGGATTCCCCCAGAGGAGCTGGAGGAAGGAGCATCGACAACAATTACCATTAACCATTATAAAGGCTGACTAGACGGAAGATGTAAAATTCAGCAGGAACGCTGTTTCTATGGGTGGCCAGCAATCTTGATATCACCTCATAGTAATGTGGTGTAATTAACACAACATGTAGCACAAGTGAATAAACACCAGGGATAAAACTTATGGGTTTATTTCGTAGGAAACTTTTACATAAAAAAGGAATTTTAAAAATCTATTCATCATTAGCCTTCATTATAAACACACATACATATACATTTAACATATGATGGAATGCATATCAAAATATTTCAGAAGGGTAACAGTGCTGGTTTTGTCTGGTTCAAGAAAGAGGACGAGTTTAACATGTTTTAAACAGGCATGAATCATATAATAATTACACATAATTTTTTTTTTTACACTGAATAAAGATCTTACTTTTACAATATTGGTTTTTGATTTGGCAATTGTGCACCCAGAGGTTCTTAAAGTATGCATCTATGGCTCAGTTTACTCTGTTGAGAGTAAATCATCCTTTCATACATTAGAACCACCATGACCTCAGTCCAAGCTTCTGAACCAACTGAAAATCTGAGCGGTCTCCCGGAAAAAAAGAAAAACACAGACTACAACTTTTAAAACGCAGTTTTTTTTTGTTAAAATAATGGATTATTCAATGAAAAACATTTTATTTTACAAATATTACGTTATCACATTTTAAAAGATCGGAATTGGTCTACCATACCCTTGGGTGATTGTCGGGTGCCTTTAACCAAGCAGCCCTAACTGCCAGGGCACTGCAAGAATGGCTATATCATATCATTTAGTGTTTCAGGAAAACATGGATTTACATATTTTCCAAAATAAGTCGGAAAACCAAAAATTATCAACAAATGAGGAAAAATACGGAGGGAAAAGAATCGTTTTAACCTAAACAGTAAATTAGGTAAATTAACATGTTTGTTTTCAAACTGAGGTTTTCTCAGGTATCTCATTTTATAAAAGAGATGATAGATGGTCCTTAGCAATTTCCGGAGGTAAAACATAAGTTTTGATAAAATGACATGAATAATCGTTCAGGGAGAGCAGTAACCCATGACATGATAAAACACGCACCATTAAAAAGACCCATCAAATATTCTAATCCACAGGTCAGTGTAAAAGTGCAAGGGTCAAAAAGTCAAACATGGCTGCAGTCTTCTTACAGCTAGAAAAAAAATGACAGTGAAATGAAAGTCGGCTTCTCTCTGATTTGGACAGAAACACTCCCCTGTGCTGGGTCTCACCCAGTCAGTCAGTCTCCCATTCGGCAATTCCAGTACATCTGAATTTTCACATATCAGTTTCAAAAGTCAAAGGACAGAAAAAGTTCAGTCCCATGCAAAGGCATCATTTTAGAGCATATACCTCCAGTTGGAAAAAGTAAAGAACATGCAACTATACACACACGAGTGTTTGTGCAGGAACATGTACTCAGCATGAAATGGGTAACATTTATCCGAAATGGCATCTTCTCTAAATGTTCAGATGGTGAGAGACATGGGTTCAACGTTGGATGGCTGTATTAGGACAGATTCATATCTTCAGTTCATTTCTTAAAGGAGTAAGTTACAAAAGGTTTCCGAAGACTATAAGGTAACATAATACTGGCATGTAAAATGTAAGACTTGACACTATGAGTTTATTTTGCTTGTTGTGGGGTAAAGATCTCTTTAGGGCAAAACTGACACCAACTTCACAGCAGTTGATTGAGTTACAGTTCACAATGGATTTTCCAACAATTTGCTACAACCACCCCGATCACTGGCTGTCGAGCATTTGAACAGAGAGACGTGACTCAAACACTCAGAGTTCTAACCTCACCATGCAGCTGGGCTACCCAAGGGTGTAACATCTGATCTGAACTATTTCAGCTGGGCAGAGTTGTCTACTCCCTCAGCCATGTTTAAAAAGGTCTTGCAGATGACGCACCTCAAATGAGAGCCCTGGTGCTCATTATCTGATATTTAAAAAGCCATCCAATTCTAACTTAAGTCCTAGTTGAGGAAAACAACTTGCCCAGACCGTGGCTCAGGTTGCACAGGGAAGGCGTGACCTCATCTAGTAGCACCTCCCTCTTAAGAGCATAGAAATAAAGAGAAGTACAGTATATCAAGGAAGGCAGGCAGTCATTGGGCGCCACTCTGCTTCTGGGACGCAGAGGCACAATGACAGGAGCTCACAAGTGACTCTGTCCTCATTATTCTGCTTCCCTATATTGGCCTGCTGGTATGGGTTTGCTACACCCCAACTTGACATGATTCAAAGGCATTAAGCTGAGCTTTCTGAAGTGTCACTGGACAGAATGGAGGCAGTTCCAAAGTACGCCGGAACACTCTGGCCGGCGATGAGTTATATGCAGCTACAGAAGTGAGCAGCCAAACGCGTGTTTGCGCATTTATGCGCACACACCAAAAAAATAACAATAAAAAATGCAGAACACACCAATTTGGATCAGGCAGAAGCTGACCACTGAAGGTCCTGCCCGAGTCCACAGGGAACCACTCCCACCTTTTGGGCGACATCATGGAACACAGAGGAACCTCTGTGCTCCACCTACTGGAGCAGCACAGGATGGCAGCCCTTGGGCGGGGGTCCGTAAGGCGCCCAGTGACTGCAGCCAGGAAGAGGACTTGTTCGGTCGTTCCAGCTCAGTTATGTCATAAAGATCTACGAAGATCAGGTTAGCAGTTAAGGCAGCTGGCACAAGAAAAAAAAAAAAAAAAAAAACACAATCCACTTCAGGCAAAAAGAGACACAGAAGGGCTTTTATGTAATACTCAACTTCTAAACCCCAAATTTGGCCACAACAAAGGCACTGTATCATTTGGCATCTATTAGCAATTACTCAAATAATCCAAATCCCCGTATTCCCCCCCACCCCTAAGCCTTTCTGGTACAACAATCCACAGAAACCTTATTTGCTTATTTGAGTTCTGTTCAATGGACCCTTCAAGCGATCATAACCTTAACTAACTCACAAAAAAAAAAAACAATAAATAAACAGAAATCAGTCACAGAAACAAGGAGAGAAGGGCAGGAGAGAAATGAAGGGTTAGTTCATTGGATGTCACCACACAGCGCGTAACCAGGGAAAAGCGTGTGTGGGGAGGGGGTCCACCCAGCTTTGCCGTGAGCCATGGGGGGTCAGTCTGCCGCGAGCCTCAGCCGTTGTATTGCTGCTGGTAGCGGCGGTTCAGCTCACGCAGCTCGCGCTCACGGACACGCCGCGACTTGTTGGATTTGTTGGAGCGGCTGGAGCGCGTGGACTGGGCCGACTTGGTGCTCTGGCAGCGCGACGACGCCCTCTTGAGGAGATTCTGGGAGATGGAGCGGTGCAGGTTCTTCATGGAAGAGGCGGCAGCCATGCTGACGATCCAAGGGTGCTTGAGGGCCTGGCCGGCCGTCATGCGCTCGCTGGGGTCCACCGTCAGCACGCGTTCAATGAAGTCTTTCGCCAGGTTGGACACGCTCGGCCATGGCTGGAGAAGATAACAGCAAGGTGAGTATTAAGAAGCGGCCGTCTCAAAATCACAAGACTGTTTCAGTACAAAGCCCAGTTTTTACCAAAATACAATTCAAACATTTGCATTTATGAAGATGATGCACAAATTTAGTGCAGATTATTAAAAATAATTTTGGTTCTACACCTTGGATAAACATAGTAACTGGAGTAAGGTAACATTCACAGAACTTTTTTCTCTTCTTCACTAAAAAAAAAAAAAAAAAAACCCTTACAGCACACAGACGTCATTGCACAACGTGAACACCAGAGGGCATTAATGGACAACGCAAAGAAACGTGAGTCAAAGACGTCTCAAATTACACTTTTTGGGTATTTTCAAAACATGATGAGTTTAAACAATAGCTTACAACTCATGCCAATCAACATCCACTTGCATAGAAACGTGTTCCAAGTGCGTTTTAAAAAGTAAATGAAATACAAGGCGAACAGGTTTTCAGTTTCTACTGCTTGGTCGAAGGTTAAGAACTTTTCGGCGAATTTTCCCACTTTTGTCTCTCTACATGTTTCATAGCAAAATCAGATCAGCACCTCTCAGTTCAGTTCTATCATCACCAGAATAAGCAAAATCCATGGATGGGAGGAGCAAGAGTTACTGCTGAGGGCTCACAGGCTTGGAAGAAAGCTGCTTAATGCCAGTAGAACTTTCGCCTGCCCGTGTCCAGCCGCCCCCAGGGCAGATGGCATCTGGAGCTCTCCATGACACAGCAGAAGGGAGCAGGATAGCGCAAGAAGCATGGAAGCTTCATGGGTGGGTTAACCATATCTGGTCTCACCTCATGTGACCCAGTGAAGATGCACCTGGCAGGAAGCAGGTCACCGCGGTCGGTGTACTGAAAGCACACGATGATCAGAACCGGCTCGGGCCGGAAGCCTTATTTCCCAAGACCACCATGGCTCCAATCCAATCCTCACCATCACACCCCCTACAGCGAAAACCTCTCCCTGTCAGAAGGGCAGTGGCAACGGCGGAACACTGGAGCAGGTCCAGCAGCAATGGTTTCAGGTGCGTCACCAGGCCGGAAACAGGCCAAATCGAACCCTCTGCTTGTGCATTTCCTCAATGAGGAATATTATCATCCTCTCTGAAAAGCAAACATGAAACGTGAAGAAACCTGCGCGCATGTTTTTAATTTAGCTGTTGCTAAAAAGCTGCAGAAAAGTGAATGACAGCATATTCCCTTCGGTGTATCCGTGCCCCAGAATGCAGTTCACTGATGGAGCCGCCCCGGTAAATACAAACTCCACGCCAAGGCTGAATTAGCTGTATAAGCAGCCATTTTTTTTGGATACAACAGCTGTTGTTCTGGCACAATAAACATTTACATAAAGTGCATCTCTGGAAAGAAAAATAAACTGTAAATGATCATGGCAATTAAAAAGCACTGCCACAAGTATAATCATTCCAGGAGCAAAAAGACTTTATAACGATTAATGCTCTTCATAATTACAGAAAATATTCAAACATTCTATGTAAACCAAAGAGGATGTTCTTCATGGAAGTGACATTAAGAGGAAAAAAAAACTGAAAAAGATCTTTCAACTACTGACCAAGTACTAGGTCCGAGAAAAAAATATTACAGGAAATATGACTGCAAGAGTTGCAGGATTAACAAAATACATTCAGATTGGGGAAAAATGGAGAAAAAAAAAAAAAAACACAAATCTGCACAGATACGTTCACCTAGCCGCAAGCTAAAACAGGAGCAGCACAGACTGAGCTGAAGGCAGAGAAATGGGAAAACCTATAAGCAAAGGACAAAACCTCCAGAAGCTTCTCTGACAGATGAAGAAAAACAAAATTGCATGAAAACATCAAAAATAAATAAATATATAATATAGCCACGCACGCACACACACAAAAGCTGCTTGGACGTTGTGTGGCATGACGTGCAGGTTCTTCATCTGAGCAATTTACCTACCAGGACAGTCAGACAAGCAACTTTTCACATCAGGTGAGGAGCTTATCCCATTAACTTCTTAAGCTCAAGAAGAAATGATTCCTGTGCCTTTCCCATCATTGCATAAGTAACCTTTTGTTTAAAGGTGTTATTCCAGCATCTGGACGGTCTGAGATGGAGGACTGCTAAGGGAATGTTTATTTATACATGTTTCACCACAGTAATGTTCTAATGTTTATATTCGCTCATTTATAACCATCTGCGTATGTTACACACATATTCTTTAACTAGAAATTGTTGCAAGTGGTACTGTGCATTGTCTACACGTGCTTTTATGTATCTGTGCACTGTGAAGACTGTAATTACACACAATTTCCCCGGGTTAAAAATATTCTGATTTATCGATCAAGGAGATGAACAAGCGGAAGCATCAGATGGAAATGCTTACACATAATTCATACACAAAGATGTATTTCTCATTTACTTGGTGGTGTTATCAGGTACCCCAAGTCAATTTAACTTCTAAAGCTATAGTCTTTTCTAGGAACTACTGCTGTTTAGGGCTGTAAAGAATTACTTCGGTAATCGATTAATCATGTGATCAGCAGATCAACTAATCGAAGAGTTGAGCCAAAACACAAAGATTAGAGAAAAGCACATATGCTTCATTTAAAAGTATTTTTAAAGTCATAGGCTGTAATACAAATATCACACGGTGAATAGAATCTCTATTTATAGTGACAAAGCGCCATACAAAAAATATGTCTCCGCCATATTTAGCATGCTAACGATTGCCCTTTATACCATAGTATATGGAATTTTGATGGTATTTTCAAAAGTATCCAAGTGGG
>JAABNX020000021.1:22805849-22816261 GCA_015163995.2 Mormyrus lacerda | reverse complement strand
TATTTGTGTTTATTGCAATACATCTGCTTATGCCAGTCTGGTGAAATATCATTGCTGTATGTTCTCGGGAACCGTGATGGTCTGCATCTATGGCACAACCAACAGTGCTCGAACCGTGGGGACATGTGGAAAAGTGAAGCAGAAATCAGGCGTGACATGCCAACGTTAACGTTGCTAGGTTGTGATGTCATTATGCGCAATTTATGCAGCAAACCACAAAAATGCTGATGAGAAAAATAGTTGACACCGAATTTTGTCAACATTGTCGGTTAGATGTGGAGGCCCAGCTTTTTCCCCCTTTTAAATTTCCTCTGCTAATACTATTAAAGTTACATCCATATACAATTTTAGCTTTGCAGCTTTACAGCACATTGCAATAAACAGACCTACACAGCCTGGCAGTCGGCTAATTTATGGACATGTTCAAGACGCAGCATAATTTTGTAAATAACGGTACGCCGGAGTTTCCTCCCCCACGAGTGGGAGAAGGAACCCAAATCTCCCCCATCTCTACACAGATAGTGTCACACACTGTACCTTGTTGAAGGCAGAGCCACGGTCTCTTAGTGAAGCGCTGAGCCCCCCCCCCCCCCGCTGACCACTGATACAGTGTAGGGGGTGGAGGCAGTGGGGGGTCTGAACAAGTGTGCAGTGTTCTGTTTCTGTGGCAGTTTTTCAACCCTTACTGTGCTGATCAGTCTGCTGCTTCCCACGAGTTTGACTCTGTAATGTGGTTTGCGCAGAACTGCAGCCAACATGCAGAAAGAACACCCCAAAAAAAAACAAAAACGGCGCAAAAAAGGTCGGACCACCTCCCTGCACGTGTACCCTGCTCAGCAAACGATTTCCATTATGCGGACACGGATGACCGTCTCGAGCCCAAAGGATAACCTTTCACCGAGCGACGCGGCATGAAAACCTGCGGCTGCCAAGCCAATCGCTCCCAAAAATCATCGTGGTTACCGCGCCGAAGGGTCCAAGAACAGTGACCCTGATCCAGGAACCAAAGTTTGAAGGGTGACCTGGTAATATTGACATTAGCACCAGAACACACACAGACCAGATTCAGATCTGCATGATTCTCTCGGATCCATATGGAACACGCTCGTTAAATGGTAAGAGATGCACACAGTCAGAACACAGTCAAAGCGCCGGAATAATACATTTCCCATGTTCCACACGGCCTCCCACTGAGAACGATCACTGAAAATACAGACACATGCATTCCAAACAGAGCACCACTGACGTCACAACAACTGAGAGAATAAGCGAACATCAAACTTTCAAATCGGACAAATGCAAACGAGACCCTTATTCTTCCCCAGGAAGGGGGTGGGAGAAGAGAAACTAGAAACATCTGCTTTCTTGTAGACTTGACTGCAGCGGTCGGGGGGAGGAGGGGGCTGGGAAATGTGAGCCATTTTCTGAAATAATGCTAATGAGATGGAGGAAGCCATGAGGGGAGAGGCAACCCTACCTCTCCTGAGAAGCTATACTTCCCCTTCAGGATCTGCCGGTAGAGTCGGGTCCGATTCTCATCCTCGAAGGGCATGGTGCCACTCAGCAGGATGTAGGAGATCACCCCCAGCGCCCACATGTCCACGGCATTGGTGTAGGGCTTGCGTACCAAGATCTCAGGGGCGATGTACTCTGGCGTGCCACACGTCGTCTTCATCAGACATTCATCACCCTTCTTGCGGGTGCTGGCCAGCCCAAAGTCTGTGATCATGATCTTGGAGTCGGCGCCCGGGTGATAATACAGCAGGTTCTCGGGCTTGAGGTCACGGTGCGTGATGCCCAGCGTGTGCAGATACTTGACGCCATCCAGCACCATCTGCAGGACGCGGGTGGCATCGCGTTCCGTGAAGGAGCCCTTGGCGATTATGCGGTCGAAGAGCTCCCCGCCAGTGGCCAGCTCCATCACCATGTAGACGCGCTCAGCTGTCTCAAACACCTCCATCAGCTGGATGATGTTGGTGTGGCGCACACGGCGCAGCACGCTCAGCTCCGACTCGCACACCTCGCGGCCCTCGCGGTACCGCGTCTCTATCATCTTGATGGCGTACGGTTGCCTCGTGCTCTTGTGCTCCACCCGCACCACCCGGCTGAAGCTGCCACGCCCGATCAGGGCCTTGATGTCATACTTAGCTGTCACCCGGGGGTCGAATTTTGCACGGTACTTGGCCACCTTGCTGCGCCGTGAGTCCGCGGGGTCTGCGGCGCCCCCGGGAAGTGGCGGAGGCGGGGCTTGTGCCAGCGGGGAGGGCGAGCCCATTTTCTCTGTGCCCGCCTTGCTCCCACTGCCGTCGTCCCGGATGAAGTGCTTGTAGACGTCTCGCTGGTGCCCTGTATAGGGCTCCACGCTCTTCACCAGGTCCAGCTCAACTTCTGTGGGTGGCTCTGGAAGAACCTTGCTCGTCCCACAGCCCATCATGTCACGGTCCCGCCTGCCTGGCCCAGCAGAGCATTCTCATGGCCCACGCATGAGGCTCCCAGTCATTGATCTCACTTGCCAGGATTCCTCCCTGACCCAGGCAAAGCTGCTGCAACTTCCAAGGTGGCCTGAGAGGGTGTGAACGTGTGAAAAACCTGAGGACGAAAACATAACGGGGTAAGGGCTCCACCTCAACCAGGCAAATACGGGTTTATGCTTTTAGCATTTCAGCATAACTCCATGTGTAGATTTTGCATCCATGTGGCGTCTGAATTTTACATGACATGCACACTGGCCAAAAAGCGGTTACTCACGTAATCAATCTAAAATATTTTTTAAACTAAGCAGTCCCAAAATTTGCTTGTCCACGTCAGAGAGAAACGAATTCCTTGGAAAGGATTGCAATCATATACAGTAGTATCCTGCACATCGGAACAGTTAAACTACAGTGCCACACCTAAACCACCCTGATATCGACAAATTTAATTAAGTTGCACTAACTGAATCTCTCCGATCCACAACCAGCATCTTGGAGTTTCAGACTATAACTTGATTATAGTTAGTTGCGCATGAAAGCGCGGTAGAAAGCGTTTTAAATTACTCCATATTATAAAATCACAGAAACCGACCGTCCTTTATAACTATACCCCCAACAGCAGACCACACGTAGCTCGCTAAAAACGTGTAGTTTATGTTAAATAGAGTCAGCAAAATACCATTTAAAATCCAGAGCTCATAATCGAAGAGAATAAAACACTGTCACACCAGGACAAGCTGTATCGAATGGAGCTTCAAAACAATGTATCGATATTACATTTAAATCGCTGCGTAAAGCGCCAGAAAACTTATTGCAACACTTGCTGATGTACAATAATAGTAGGCCGTGGAGCGACCGCGCTAGCTGCAAGTTCACGATACTTTGTAATCTCTGCGGTTCCTCAAGGTATAATTACATATGGGACATAATTAATTATTAACAGCGTGTAAAGGAAAAGAGAAAATCATTTTACAACTACCCAGTCGTGTTTATTTCTGTTTAGATGGTCATTTATACCGCAAAACATCACTGAAAATGGTGTTACAAAACTTTACCAGTTCAAGTTCATTAGCCTGAGAGTTAGCTACGGTGTTAAAATGTAAATGTAAAAACTTTCACCTTCCTCGGGAGTTACTGGGTTGTTACATGCGGCGCAGGCAATAACAAAGCGGACTCGGAGCAGCCAGCCTCCTCACCCCACATTCAGCTGTTCTCTCCATTTTTTCTTTTCTTTTTTGTGTTTTTTTTCCTAAGCTCAGTCCAGTTAACTTGCTAGTCCGTGTTTCTTCTTCCGCTCCTTCCACTCCAAGAATAACACAAGTCCATCAGACTCCCACGGGCACCTCTCTGACTGGTGAAGCGGGATTTCCACTTTCAGCCATAAGCCGCTTTTCACGGTACCGTCACTGAGCACAAAAGCTAGCAGACGGCGCTCTCCGCGAAGCCACCACGGCCCACCTACTTTCTACGGGGATTTTCTAAGACGTCCTCGGCTTTTTTTTCCTTCTCCAGAAACATATCCACGACTAGCCGCCGTGACGTCACTTCCTGGATTCCAAGTGAAGCTCCTTACCAACCAATCCGGTCCAGTTGTCATGTCAGCTCCAGTTGGTGGGGGGGGGTATTTTCAACAAGTGCGACAACCCCCGCTAGAGTCAAAATGGCGTAAGGATAACCGTGATTTTGATTACCACATCGAGAGAGCGCTTGGAAGATTTTTTCAAAGAAAATGCACATATTTGCTGTGAGAATCTTAGCTGATGTTTTTTTCTGTAGGCCGAATGCTCTTCAATGGTTTGTAAAAAGGTAACCATTACTACATGCAACCTCTGGGGGGCGCTAATTACTTGAGTGACGATCCGCTGGGACCTTGCGATCATTGTGCAGTATATATTTTAACCTTATGTGTGTTTAATAAGCATACATAATGTTCCAGGATAAACATTTTCAGTGGCATTTTCTTGATTGATATAAATATTTTATTTCTTTCCCCAGAAACAAGCTATTTAGATTCCAGCTTCTTTTCAAGTTAAGTTAACTCACATTATATTTTCATTTAATAAACATTAAACGAAATTTTGAATATTCAGGGCATGAGACATCACGAACAAAGTCCATCCGAACAATAAACGCTGGACAGTAAATACTGGGGGAGGATAAATAAAAACATAAACATTAAAACAATACAGAATATACAAAAATACACAATAACAATGACACAGCGCAAATAGTGCAAGTGAGCCGTGGCTTCACGGTGCATATAGAGTGTACACTGCAAATAAAAACAAACACATTTCCTTAAAAAATCTATTCCTCACTGAATAAATACTTGAAAGACGACAGGGGTGTTAAGACATAAATTGCAAAGGAGAACTGATTGCAGAATTCAACTTTAATAGAGATCGTAAGAGATAACTTATGGCATGACCTCGACATCTTATCCTTCATTAAAATGCATAATTGGAGCGGTCATTTCCTCTCTTTATTGCCGCGTCTCACGTCATACCATCGCTTCAGGGACACCCGCGTGCCAGCGGAGGGAAGTCGTGGAGAGCTATCTAACTAGAGTACGAATTACTTTTGGTAATTTCAGAGAGGATCCTGAACCCTCAGATAGCTTTTTAACAACAGGTGCTGTGTCAGTGAGGCAGGTGGTGTGCGGACACTCATTTGCTCTCTTCCCGCCCCAAGGGGGCACGATTTCCCACTTCAGTGCTCTGGTGTAGTTCAATTTAATAACATCTACTCCCAGAATCTCAACTCTCAAGACGTTAATGTGCGACCGATTCTGTTGCCAAGTCTTCCTTCCTGCTGCATCTGTGCCAGATGTTGAAAATAGTGTTGCTATGTGCCAGCATTATAAATATGTTTTTCTTTTTTTGTCTGTCCATTATGTTGACTGTTCTTTTTATGATTCATATTTTTTCCCATAGTTTTCTATACAGAACCATAACCTGGATACCAATCCAGGCTGTTTTGAGTGTTCTGCTGGTTCCACTGCATGGCTGAAGCCGCTGGGCAAATGGAGATCTGTGAGGTTGTGCACACGTAGCTGCTCTTTATGTGACGAGAAACACAACACGCATTAATTAAAGAGGGGAAAGTCCCTGGAATCAGTGTATTCAAAGGAAGCGGCTTTCTGGTGTCATGACCAAAAGGCAGGCCAGGCGCTGACAATCTCATAACATTTTTGCCGTCATGTTTGATATGTCCTCCTATCTAGTGAAATGGACCCATACCGTTTTACGCACCCTGCTCATCTGATTGCAGCATCAACACAGGCCGAGTATATTCTCGGATGTCTTCTGCCCTTGGATGTAACCGAGTTGTTAAATCCATTTTTCCACACTGTGGTACTTACCATAAAAGTGAAAGCGACCCTAACTCCTTCCGGTTTCAAGGAGTCTCAGTTCATCGCAGACCTTCGCAAAGGCAGACGTCAGCAAACATCTATATGTTCCATAAACTGCAACATTCAAGAAGATCCAGTCAAATGCAATCAGGACTGGAGACTATAAATATTACCAACACCTACAATGAGTGGTGATAAAATTAGTATCTGTCAGATGTTCTGCCCAAATAGGTGACATTTGGCTCAGTGGGTTAGGATGCTGTGTCTATGGTTGGAAGATTGCGGATTCAAATCCCTGGGTAAATGGGACTTATATCAGCGTTGGGTTCTTGAATAGCACTCCCCCCCCCCCTCCAGGGGACTGGTTAAACCTGTTTCCGAAAAAAATGTATAAATGTGTGGGTTAGGCATACATAACATTATGGGGAGAAAAATGTCCTCACGACGTGATAAAAACTTATTTTGACATTGTGGGGACCATTTTTTCGCCTCCCACAAGGGAAAATTCAGTTTTATAAAAATGTATGACTGCAATCAAAAAACTGAAAATGCAAATGTGTGTGTAACTTTGGATAAACGCATCTGCTAAATGCCAAGTGAACATGAATGTAATGGTGCTGCAGGCGGCTGATTTCTAAGTTATAAATAACAATGACTATTATTTATTTACTTAAATAATTCCTAAAGCTTTAAGAAGCAACAGTATATGGGTACCTGCTAAATAAATAATGCCAATGTAATCAGATATAGCAGGATGAAAACCGAGATCAAAGTCTTTCCCACAAAAAGCACCTCATTCAGTCCTCATTTGACCTTAGACACGTGTTGAATTTTAACCAAAACATCTGATCAGAAACAAGTGATTTATGTACCAACTGTTTCCTCCCAATTAAATGAAGTCAGTGCTGTGAGACGTGGCAAGAGGCCTGCGTTTCCATTTGTATTCAGACAGGTTAAAAGTGATCATGTGGTCAATTCAAATGACCAATCCAATTCACAGTTTCCACTGAATGGAATTATAAGACAGACGCCCTCCCCCAGCCACACACACACACACACAAAATCTCCCATGGATTTAATCTAACACTAGTTTGGCCAGTGGCCTGTTTATTACTAGTGGGAGATACTGAACCATTTGGCAATAGATAGGAACAAACACAACTCACAGTGCTACTCTCCTACTCACTATCCACAGACAGGCCGCAGAAATTCAATGTTTGAAAGAAAAAAAGAGGGATAGTGAGCTAACAAGAAGAAAGAGACAGAGAGGAATTCAGAGGATCGGCAGCCTTATGACTCAAGCCTCCCATTTCATAGGAGTCAGCACAGAGAGACCCTATCCTGTGTTCCTGGTGAACCCATTACAGGGTTGCAATAATTCAGCCCATTGCATGCCTGATATTCATGTATATGCATTATGCATTTCAGCTCAGCAGCATGAAGGCAGACAACAGCAGTGTGGGATTGGTGTCTGAGAGAATAGGGCATGTCTGCATGGATGAGCTGATTGGGGTCTGCTGATCATTAACGTCTGGCCCAGTTGCTGCAGCGCGATTGGAAATTGGAACTGGGAGAAAGGTCAAAGTGCATAGCTCTGCGTGAGTCTGAAATGAATCCGAGGTGGGGTGCCAGTTGCGAGTTCAGATCCCAGAAGAAAAATCGCTGTGGCAAATATCCATATTTGCACAAAACATGTAAATATCAGTGTGGTGGTTTGGTGGGTGGCACAGAGTTTGGGGTTCCAGCAGCTCTGTGCATGCAAGTCAGCTGAAGTTGTCTGTATGGAACTCACCCGTCCTCCTGCTGTGCTCTGGATTCCCCCCACAGTATGAAAACAGCGGCATCTTTTAACAACCCGTAGTGGGCAAGTGTGTGTCCTGCAGAGACACGTTAACATGGTCAGAGGCCCCTGGGCTATTTGGTTTGTGGCAAAGGTAGTAAAAGTTGTTTACCAAGGGGGTGGGAATGACTTTTACGGAATGTTAGTTCAAGCCCCTTTTAAGCAGATGCCTCTGTGCTTCAGCCTATATAAGCCTATGTGTTACAGTGTCCTGCAATGAATTGCTATCCCATCCCGGGTATTCCCCCAGTACCGGGAATTCCCATATCCCAGGTATAACTCTATCCTGGGTATTCCCTTGTCTCATCCCCTGTCACCTTCCCTCTTAACAGTGGCGATCTTTGCAGTGGCAGTCTTAGCAATAGTGATCTTAGCAGTGGTATTCTTTGCCATGTTAATCTTAACAGGTGTGATCTTTAAAGTGATGATCACTGCAGTGCTGATCTTTGCAGTGGTAATCTTAGCAGTGGGGATCTTTGCAGTGGTAATCTTAGCAGTGGTAATCTTAGCAGTGGTGGTCTTTGCAGTGATGGCCTTTGCAGTGATAATCTTAGCAGTGGTGAACTTTGCAGTGGTGAACTTTGCAGTGGTGGTCTTTGCAGTGGTAATTTTAGCAGTGGTGATCTTTGCAGAATTCTCTGCTTTCGCCTTCTTGTTCCTCGCTGCACCTCCTCATTTTTGTTCTCATTTTCCATGTGTAAGAAGGTCACAACCATTTGTACAATAATTTTTTTATTCTGGCTGCTCTTCATAATATTCTAGCAATGGAGAAAGCTGCTCAAGCAAGTGTTGTTGTCTCTCATTTATTATTTTGGTGTTGGTTATGAATGCAGGCAAGTAGCACTGGGACAGAGGACGTCACACAGCCGGGAGAGGAAACAGGCTGTTTGGGGTGTGATGTCTTTGGCTCTACACCCCCCTAAACCAGACATGTTGTTGTCACTCCTGTCTCCTGCCACCTGCTTTGTTATGGGATGAATGTGATAGGTGAAGCTTCCTTTCAAGAACTTTGTCAGCCCAAGAACAGATGTCTTTCAGTGAGGTGCACAGCTACGGAAAGTGATCTCCTATAATTTTTTTGATATTTAAATAAATCTTGCTCTATACTGGCTAAACCTATGTGCACAATCTTTAACTCTACGTGTTATGATCCTAGGTTTCACAAACATATCCGAATTAGAATACTTTAAATTTAGTATTGCAAAAAAAGTTCTCTTTTAAAATATGAGCAAGAAACTATTTAATGAAAGTGAATTTCATGAAAGCATTTCTTGTAAAAAAAAAAAAAAAAAAAATTGTAAATCTGTAGCAGAATCTCACGAGTCATGAGGGTGTAGATCCAGAATTCTGTAATTATGTTGCTCATTGCGAGATTATAATATATAACATTGTGTAAATTGCCAGCATAAATTATTCATATATGCTAAGGACATATATATTTTTGAGGATTGGATTTTAACAGGAACATGTGCTGTCCTTTTCTGCATGGCAGCCTGTGCTTATATGATCCAGAATGCAGGTAAATTCGCAAATAAACAGGCCGAGTGTCTCGTTAAGTTCTTAGCTTGTTTCTCTCTCTCCTTTCTCTCCTCACCCCATTTAATGCATCATCCCTTCATCTCACATTCCAGGTGCCTGCGATCGCCCCAGCCCAGAGCTGGCTTTAATAATAGGAGCTGAACAGAAACATGATTTCCACAGGGACACTTTTGCGGGGCCATGACTTGCTCTCATGGGAATTTGATTACAACGACCGGGGAAAATTCATCACATCTTTATAACCCCTCCCTCTAACAAACTCACACGCCCCCGCCATCAACCACCCCCACCGCTCCCCCAATCATCATCAGTGGTAGAAGTCACAGGATGCGTAAATAGTCCCCCGAGATTTTATGATGGCCACCAAAGTGATGAACGGTGCGTCACTTCCAACTATAAAGTGACAAATTTCTACGCCATAATGGCTGTTTTTTTAGGACTCGATTTTACTGTGAAATTAAGTGTTCAGGTAATAAGGTAAAATTTGTCTGCCGTGACATTCAATAAAAGCCCCCAAACAACAGGCAGTTTGAGCCCAATCATCACGCCAGTCAGCCTGCGGACCGAGATTCAAACTGCACTCGCGCTTAGCCAGTCCGCTGGGTCAAAGGAATTCTCATTTTCTCTGTAGGAATATTCTCTAATGTTTGTGGAACAGTTGTCCTTGAAATGCAGAAGTATGCAAGCTTGGTAAAAAAACAAGCAAGGAGAGCTCTGGTCCTTAGTCCTGACTCAGCGAGGAGGAGACTGGATAATGTAAGAATGTTATTTGTTAATAGCAAATAGCAAAACAAACCTGAATTCATTCTCATAGATAATGACTTCTAGGACAGTGGATCTGAAACAAAGGTACATGGGGGGCCCTGGGCCCCGGGCCCCTTTAATGGTACGCAAAGGTATCAGTGCATATAAGAGTCAGTCATAGCAATGGTACTCAGCTATGGTACCCCCCCTACCCCCCGCGGTCGAGAACTTTTACTGTTGCCACCCTCCTCTCCCTTCCAGTACATGGAAAGCTCAATGTCTTCTGAGGTGGTACATGGTGTAAAATAGACCACTGTTCTCGAGTGTTCCCCCGCCTTGTGCTCTATGTTGCCTTCTATATGCTCCTGACCCCCCATCCCCCCAGTGACGATGGATGGATGGATGGATGGATGGATGTAAATAGAGAGACATCCAATCTCTTTATTGGTATAAATTCTTAGAAATG
>JAABNX020000021.1:22788310-22803820 GCA_015163995.2 Mormyrus lacerda | reverse complement strand
AGGGTCCCACTGTTAGCTTGTTTTCAAGTGTTCATATAGTGTTGAATAGAATAGAATAGAATAGAATAGAATAGAATGTTTATTGCCATGCGACCGAGGCCAGTGGTTTGTTTTTTTTTTTTTTGGTGCAGCTCATTGCATCAAATGACAATAGCAAACAGAATATGACAACAGGTCATAAATAGTACAATTTATAGAATAAATACAACATAACGTATACAGTGTATGGCATGTGCACCACTACAGGGCATCAACAGAAAGCGTGCAGTGAAAAAAATCCTTTTACACTGCACACTACAAACTTGTAAATGATAATAGATGAAATGTCCAAAAACAAAACGGCTTTGAATGAACATTGAATATGAACTAAAATGCAAAATTGATGCTCGGTAAATGCAACGTGGAAATTATATTTAGTGCCCTTCAATAGGTGGTAGAGGGCATTACGAATACCAGAAAGAAGGGTGGTGCATTAATTGTTGAGTGGCATTATGGCATTTGGATAAACTCTTTAATTGTGAGGTGGCACTAGTGATCAGAATGGTGTACTGTAGAGAAGCTGCTAGAATAAGGCTTAGGGTTAGGCTTAGGGTTAGGCTTAGGGTTAGGGCGCGACGGCTCCAGGATCATCCTGTTAGCACATTTAGCGGTATGCTGGCTGTAATGGGTTTCAGCTGAGCACTATCTGGTACCTAGAGACCTTTGTTGTAATATAATACAGTCCTTCCACTGTTAGGCTGTCTATGTTTTTATACCATACAATGTCAGACCATGTCATGCCTATGATCCAGCAAGATGGTGCTGTCTGCACCTTCAGGGAATGCAATCTCCGATCGTGGTCAGTGGGTCTGTAAAACATGCCATTTTAGGGATACGCAGATGTTTAATATGCATCATGTTAGAGGTCACTGTTAGCACTGCTAGACTGCCGCAGAGAGCATTATGTTTCATTGTTTAAGCGAAAGCAGCCGAATGATGCTGCTGTCAGCTTCATCTTCCAGGGTGCTGATCTATTATATTATCTACTTGTGAACCAAGAGAGGACTCAACCCTGCTAGTTAATTCTGCTGTAATTGGTTAATTTCAAAACACCTGCGGTTATAGTATCAAGAGCAATTCTAGAGATGACCTGAGGCATTATTAAAATACTTGAAAATTATTATTTTCGGAGTGTGTTCTTTTAAGTCTTCAGGCCTCAAACTCTTTTCTTTTGCACATTGGTTGGCCTTGTCACAAATGCCAATGATTCGCTCATGTATTCAGGGAAGCCTCCCATTCAGTCTGACCCCTGCCTGTCTTCCTGTTTCCACCTAATAGCATCATTGCTGAATTCATTTTCTGTGCCTGAACCAGTGTTCATTGCTCTTTGCTGCCTTCGGTTTCCTGAGGGCTCTGTCACTGGCAGCATTAGCATCTTAGCACACGAGGTAAAGCAGTGCACGCTCCTCTAGCAGTGCACCCGGTTTTGGTGAAACTTTACTCTTGTCCAGGTTGCCTTCAGGACACAGTAACATCCATCTTCTACCCACTTATCTTGAGCATGGACACAGATGACCTGGAGCCTATTAATACAGGGCACATGCACACATACTGGGCTATTGAGAAATGCTAATTAGCTGAATTGTAGGTCTTAAGACTGCTGAAGGTATGCAACACAGGTAGAAGATATAAACTCCACACCCAGAGCAGAGGTTGGACCTGGTCACAGAAATGTAAAGCATGAGTGATACCCACTGTCTGATCTCATAACATGATTTCCTCCATTTCATAATCTTTGATTTCCAATTAATTTCCTATGAGCCACACGCCACCCAGTTCATAACAAAACACTTAAATTTCTTTTATTTAACAGACATTTATCTAAAGCAACGTACATCTTTGGGAAAGCAGGGTTAGACAGTTCCTAGAGCATTTGGGGATTAGGGGTCTTGTTCAGGGGCCTGACAGTAAATCACTTTGCTGGCCCTGAGATTTGAACCCTAACTCTCTAAACACAGGCACAGGGCTGTAACCCAATAAGCCACGCTCCAGCGGGGAAGACAGGGCCCTCGGATTCACCTCGAGTCTGGCAGGGAACATCTGCGGTGGCCCGGGGAGGTGGGACCACGGCGGATAAAGATGCCCGCGCTGTCCTGTGGTCAATTAAACAGCATTAGGATTGAAATCTTTGCACAGCAGAATAGAGGAGGGGGTCAGGCAAGGCAGAGCTCGGTTTACGCTTATCAAATATGGAAAACGGCATTCCCGTAATGTGCTGGAATAGTAAACTAACAAGACTTGATTACACCACAAGTCTACCTCTGTGAAAGTCTGGCCCACTGAACAGATAACGGACATCACTGAGCGTGTAACTTGGCAACCGCAAGGCTTAGTCTCAGTGTCCGGTGGAGTGTGCATGTGTTGTGTTACACGCTATGTGTGTCATGTGATACACAAGTACAGGAAAATAAACACAGAGGGTAATTCCCATTCTACCAGGTGACTGTTTACTGAAGCAGCTATCAGACATGAAATATTAACAATGAAAGGAGTGTAGAAGCTGGGAAATGATGATGTAATCCAAAGTGGTCATGAAATAACATGTAGGATACTGAAATCCAAGCCTTACAGCAGAGCCCGAAGGCACGTCTCGCACCCGCATAATGACACGCTCTCTGAGCACAAGCTCCGTTACCCAAACCTCATTATCTTAATTCCATTATAATATTTCCAGTCTTTCCAATAATCAGATAATGTGTTTACCTCTCAGAAATGCTGAGCTTCTCTTTACATTTTAAAGTTCTTCGCTCCTTTATGCCAAATGGCTGATGATCCTCGGCTGAAATCAAGGGGCCATCTACATGGTTATGTCGAGTCAATCCGAAGCCATAATTTTTCAGACAAAACAGATTTCGGCAGAAGCTTATGAGGTTGGTAACCTTCTGTCGTTCTGTCTTAAAGTATACAGCATTAATCATGTGATCAGTCCTTCATATTGTACTTGGTAATATCTGTACCGCTACTGTTCTACGGTAATAATAACATAATCACGGCAGAACGATAATTCATCCCTTTATTTTTAATAACGCATCCGTCAGTGGTGTGGCACCCATTCTGGAAAGCACTCTGTGGGAAGAATGCACATCCATTACAGAAAAACACCCAATAACAACATTATTGGACATTGTCCGCTTCATTAATATGCTAATAATAATTGACATAAATGACGGAATCACAAGCTCATTTCCTGCAGTTACTTAAATATCTTGTGGCTGAAATGTGGCATGACCTTTGTGCAACACTAGATAACATTATACTCAGTGTACAACAAATTTATGTCATAGGTTAGAATAATTTCAGCACTATCTGCTTAGTAACTAATTAATAATAATTGCAGTTTCACTAAGATTTAATATTTCTGGCATGCGGTATTGAATTAGGTCTGAGACTGTTTAATCGTGCGAGGTGTAATTTCAGCTGTGATGTGCAATCATTCCAGAATTCAGACTTAACAAACATTCATTTTTAATATTTGCACACTGAAGAGAAGGATAATTACTTGTGATGTGCGTCTGCTGGTAATTTCTTCAAATCTATTCTGAATGCAATAAATTACTTCTATCTGCTTCCAAAATGTGTTTAACATGTACAGCTAGAACTTAAGCATCTTTGAATAAAGCGAGATGGTATCCTATGATTTATATGGGTGCAGTGCAGGAACATGCAATATATAAAATAAAGGAGGAGACAACCTGGGATCACAGAGCAGGACTGAACATCAAAGGATTGCAGTAAAACAGTGGGAATCACCTCCTGCTTGTTCTGAAATGTGAACATGATTTCTGCACATTATTACTTTGTTACTCTTTTTAAATGTTGGCATGACCCTGATACAATCATATCAGAACAATTTCCTCTTGCAATTAATGGCTGTTTGTTTTTACGTTGCTCAATTGTTAAATAGCTACTTAAACAAAATAAAGGTTAGTGCACGAATAGCAAAAAAAATCAAGCAGGATGAATTGCTCTCTGTCAGACAGGGTTTGTCAGTCTTACTTAGACCAAGTACCGACAAATAGAAACAGACTGTGATAGCAGCACCTACCACGAAAGCATGAGTTTATAAAAATTGAAGAACTAAAGGCCATTAAATGATACATGTTTGACTTGAAGGGAGTTCCTGTAAAATGTCTTTTGGTGTTGGTGTGAGATGTCAAATCATATGGCGGTGTTGGTGTGAGATGTCAAATCATATGGCGGTATTGAGAAACTCTGTTTTTTCAGAAAAACAAAAGAGTGGAGGAGTGCAACATAGAGCGGCATAAACAATGAACGTTATCACATTCTGCGAAGCATTGTAAGGACCTCCTGGAGCCTGCGGACCCTTTGCTGAGGGCTTCTGTTAAGACATGGAGGAGTAATAGATTGATCTCGGTTGTGTTTTTTTCTCCTTTTATTAAAAATATTTCTGCTGCATGCATGATTAACATACAGAAAAATGTCTACCACATATAAAACTTCATTTGAAATGTCCCCGAAATATTATAAATTCCCGTCAGTTTAGGTGCAAGAAAAAAAACATTAATCTATGTATGAAAAAATGCTTTTCTATACCTCTACTTACACAACTCTTTCATTTCTTTCATTTTGACAAAAGAAGGTGGATATTGTGTGGAAAGAAAAAAATATCACCAGGAAGGATTGCCTGGTTTTTATATAGTCAATCTTCTTTATGACAAATGAAGCTGAGCTTACTCTTTTCATCTCTGACAAACCAAAGTCAATCACACGATGAGTTAGGGTGCAGTGGAAAAGGCCCATGACATTTACACAGACAAATATTAACAAATAACGTAATTTATTGATGACAACATACCAATATATCAATATTTTTGCATTAGCTGTAATTAAATTTCGCATTAAATTGTATTTTTACTACATATGTATAGGCAAAAATACACTTAAATGTTATTGCAATATAATTACCTTTTATGAAGCTTTGCTGTCTGTCATGCAAAAAACGGTGTTTCCCTGTGGACTATCATTACTGAAATGTCACACCAATATCTGACACTTAGAAGTCTGACAAACACAAATTCTACAAAAACAGGGAGGAGACGTAAGGAACTTCACAAATGTAAAAGATAAAGTGAACAACAGTTCATGGCAAAAACGACACACATAAAGCTAATTGTGGGATTTTGCCATAGATATTTTTTAAAATCACATACATAAAAACCTTGATGTTTGATATTTACAGTTCTGTGCTTAAAGTAGCTGCGCTGTTGTGCTGATGAGAGCATGAATTCCACCTCAGGTGTGATGTAATGGACCTGCACGCGCAGCACATTTTCTGAGGGCTCTGCAGTAATAATTTCCATTTCGTATTGATTGCAGAAGTTGTAAATTTAACACATAAATGGAATAATTTACTAAAATTAATAAAAACATGTATCTATTGAAAGCACACGTTTGGCAGATCACTTTTTTACAGCCTAGTTTTGAATGTCTGGCAGCTTAACATTGGGCTCTGGATCCGGATCAGGCTTTTGTGAAATTACCCAGAATCCTGCCCACAATGCCCCTCCCCCATTATGTTTTCTTCCTCTTCATCCATCCAAGAGCTCAACTTTCCAGACAAGTGTTCCATCATGGACAAAACTAGATAGGAGGAGAGTGAGCTGCGTGTGTCTGTGTGAGTGTGTAGATGTGACTGAGCTCGCGTTACTGGAAATGCTCGACTGATGTCTCTCCAAGGTGAGGAGGTGCATTGCACATGCTCTGTGCTGGAAACCTGACACAAGACCGAAATTGCATGGACCTCCCCATAGCCCACCCCATGGCTGTCCATCTGTGTGCTCCTCTCTGAACAGACCCCAGCCTTCCCTCCTTTGCAGTGGTTTGGCTAGAAGCTTGACAGAGGAAGCCACAGACAGAGGAGGCATGCAGAGAGCAGCACAAGGTGGGTGTGGTCATCCTGGGGGGCGTGGCCTTTCAGAGATTCCTGATTGGTCTCCTGCTGGCTGGGTGGGCTCTGCATACTGGCTGTGGGCTCGGCACGGTTGGCACACATATCGTACAGATTCCCTGAGAACTGCATCTTCTTGGACTCTTGCCGCAGCGATTCCCACACTGCAGCCGCCTCATCTGGGCACCCTGCTAGCACCACGTTCACACAGGTGTGAAACTCATCCCAAGACCTGCAGGGGGACCAGAGGTGATTCATGATCCAGTCAGAACACCTCAGTAGAAGGAAAAAACAGTTTTTTTTAACATACATTGGACAGCTGATTGAACAGCTGAGTATAACAAGGTACATGTTTCCAGAAAATAAAAAAAACACTCTTGTGACTGACTGTGCAGAATCTCTACATTTCTGATCATGGCCATAAATTGTGTAATATAGGGACCGCGAAAATGTTACAAATAGACCTTTGCAATTAATTATGTACCCACTGCAAGATAGCACAGTGAGTGTGAGGCCTGCTGTTACAGTGCAGCTGGGATCCCTAGTGCGCTCCGATCAGGGAGCCTCCGGCTGATCTCGGAAATCGATGCCCCGGCACGGATACACTCCTCTGCCTGAAAAGGGGGGGGGGGGGGGGGAGGCTCTATTCCACGTGATGCGATGCGGCTACATGGGAGGCATCGGTGGGTTTCTACCCGGGCTACTGGGGATTTAATAAAGACATGAATTACGCACGTGTGCGTATATATAGAAAGACAGAAGGGGATGAGAAAGAGAGAATCTCAATTTTTAATTAAGCGCTCTCCATCAGCACAGGCGGGGAGTTGACAGGGAGGGGGGGGAGAGACAGCCTGCAGGAAGCTCCATAATCTCACACGGGGAGAAAGTGGAGGGGAGATACAAAACGGGGAAGTCTAACAGACAGGCCTTCTGCACCGAGCGATTCCCAGCTCTCTTTGCGCGCTATCGAACGTCAGCAGTGGATTGATCTGCAGTGAGGTAAAACATAATAAAGATAACACAGAAAACAGAAGAACGTGATGAATGGCCATTCATCTGGTCACCCGCTCGACCCTCAGCCTCATCGTCAGACTAAGGGTTGATGAAGATGCTGAAGGGTGTCTGTCTAAGTGCATGTGTTTTGTTTCGGGGGTTTACACTGAGCTGTCAGCCTTTTTAATCAGTTTGTCAGTCAGTCTTATATGCCTCAGTCCTGACTGATACTGGGGAACTGCCTTAGGGGGAATGTATGTATATTTCTTTGTTTTTTTTGTTTTTTTTTTTTTGCTGTTTTCACGCATCTCAGGGTAGCCTGTCAGCCCCTACGCAGTCACCTGCACACACTGTCAATCTCCTGGGTGTCTTCGCCCCTCTGCAGGCTCTCCGACATGCTGTCCCCCAGGGCCAGGAGACACTGAGAGAAGCCCCTGTAAATGGAGCCGCACTTCCGGCTGACAGCAGCGGAACTGTGGTTGGGTGCCAGAACTGCAGGAGGAAACAAAAATATGTCGGTAGATGTTGCATTAGCTTGTCCAAAGGAAATTAGACAGTGGCACACGCGTCTTTCAGGTCTGGTGCGATTCACTCAGCCTCCGCCGGTGCATCACAGCACATCCTTTACAGACCTGAGCTGAGCTAGAGAGTTGGTAGCAAGTGTAAAGTTCCTCCTCCCCCTTTGAGTGACGTGCTACGTGTCTCTGGCCATTACAGTGCTAGTCTTCCATTGTGACAGAGCAATAAACCACTGATGTTGCTGCTGGAGTCACGGAGAGGTGTGACCGTCCTCTCAATATGAAACATCATTGTCAACTTCCTCCCTACAGTCATAGTTCCTCACAGGTAACTAGTAACAGCTAACAAACTAGGCATGTCTATTCATCAATTAAAGTATATTCAGTTGCTTAACTGATGCTTTCATCTAAACTTCTCAGCCTTTACCCATCTATACAGAAAAATATTTCACTAATTGAGTTTAACCCCTTGTCAAAAGGTAGTTGACAAGGCCAACTTGACCAGTAACATTCAGATGACTAAACAGGTTCATAACCACTATGCTCTGTACTGGATTACCAAACACAACATTCTTGACCAATCTGGGTTTTGGATCAGTGATGGAGGATTGAGCTTCAATTAGACCTGCTAATCACAGTTCAAGACACAGAGATGGGCTGGTGAAGGCTTCAGCTCTTTCCAGTGAGTAGTTACAGCTGAACAGGAACTGCTATTAGACATCAGTAGCAATGCGAACAGAATAAGCTCATCTGATTGAACTGTACTAATACCTCAAGGTCGGTCTTTGGGGGAGGGACACCGAAATATCTGAAACTCCAAGGCACGCCACACACAGTAGATCTCAAACCATAAAATCCAGCAATAATTGCAATCATTTAATAATGTCCATTTTAAGAAGATAAAGGTATACTGGTAGGTGTAATTGCTGAATTTCTAGAAGGATCCACCTTCCCAAACCTTATTCTTTCCACCTTTATGGGTCCTGGAGTGCTAAGGTACCAAGCCTGCACTAATACTACGTTATGGATGAAGCTAGGCTATGACAACATCACTAATCTAACAGGTGCTACTGGAAATCAAGAGCATTAATGACCTCACTGCCCTACTGTGATGATGTTGCTGGTTGTGAAACAGGCTGCTCTACCCAACCTGGGTGCAGACAGGCAAAGATACCACATCACTGCAAGCTGTGGACCCTCGGACAAAAGGCACGGAACACGGGGCAGCATCATAATTAATATAACAATGCTGCTAGCCAAGAGCATATTTTCCACCTCCCAGCACCTTCTGAGCGCAGCTCCATGGTACCAAACCATCAATTAAAGGCCATTGTTAGGAGCTCGTTGCTCTGCAGAAGTAGCTGCCACAGTCTTGCCCTTTCGCAATCTGGCAAGAAGATATGCAGGAGTCACCACTGCGACACCCCAACCACCCATTACGGGCCAGCGATTAATGTGGTGCCCATGACTTTCACATTGGCTTTTTGTCAAACCGGGGACTGTGGTGCATCCTAGGGAATACTCAGAAAATAAGTGCCCCCCCCCCCAACATACGCACCACAACCCCTCGACTGCCAAGCTGCCGGATCAGATAATGTGGGTAACCCCCCTCCTGTAGCTTACTGTTGTCAGCTGCTGATGGGTGAATACGTGACACAGTATGGATCGCCCAGAGTCACCAAAGCCATTTTGATTATCTTTAAGTGCTTTAACTTTAAGGACCATGCATTCTCATGGTACAAATTAACGTGCTCTTTGTGGTCCCCAGAGCTTTAAAGCACTGCAAACTCCACCCCCCCACATCTGAAGGCAGCAGCGGAATATTAAACATGGTATTTAAAATCCAGACAAAAAGAGAGCCTGAATGGACAGTCATTTCTTTGTGGCTCAGTTTTGTTGACTACTGAGTAGGATTGGGAAGTCCAGGGGATGCAGAAGGGGGTCTATGAGTAATGAGAGAATCTGAGCACCACTCATCTGCCCTTGAGGCATCTCAGTAAGGAGAGAACCTGAACATCACTCACCAGCCTTTGAGATATGTCAGTAATGAGAGAACCTGAACATCACTCATCTGCCTTTGAGATATGTCAGTAACGAGAGAATCTCAAAATCAGTCACCCACCTTTGAGGTCTGTCAGTAAGAAGAGAACCTGAATATTGCTCACCAACCTTTGATGTTTGTCTGTAATTAGAGAACCTGAACATTACTCGCCTGTCTTTGAGGTGTGTAAGTAAGGGGAAAACCTGAACACTGCTCTCCTGGTAACCCTGAACAAAAAAGAGCCCCAGTCCCTAACACACAGATAGAAGCATGATTCATATTTGAGAGGAGCATTCTTTTCTTCTTAAATTTTATTGCAGCAAAGTTATTGATTTTCTGTGATGTTTTGCAGTGAGGTCAGAGTATTGGTTTCATTCATCCCCATGAACAATTAATGAAGACTTGTAGAGAGAAGCAGACAGATAAAGAGACTGAGGAACAAGGACAGAAGGAGAGAAAATCGAGAGAAGGGAAAGCAGGCAGAGAGGGATGAATGAAATACCACGATATTGACATCTCTGTCTCCAGCTCTATGTGTCAGTCACTGAAGAAAAACTCTGGGACACGAACAAACTCTATTCCCGGAGGAAAAACAAGTTTCCTACCCTATTTTTCCTCGATCAATCACTAGACAACAGTAGCATTGAGAACAGAATCACTGCCCTGGTATGCAGTATTTTACTGAACACAAAGGGGTGAAACCTTATTAGTCATTTTTAACTCTGCAGTCCCATCTCTGCCTTGTAGTAATTCAGTATTTTATATTGTGTGTGTGTGTGTGTGTGTGTGTATGCGTGTGTGTGTGTGAACTGCACACCAGGGAACATCTACTTTGCCAACACAGCATGAGCATTTGACAGATATTTGACACGGAAATGAAAAAAACCTGATGGATGCCAAAATGTCCTTCGTTCAGGGGTCAAAGAGACTCCAGCCCCATGGTCAGCCCTTTGTGTCCCCAGAAACATACACAAGTAAACACATATGATTGTAAAGCTTGTTTCCTTGAGCGTGTGACATCACCCCCCACCCCCCACCCCCACCAGTGTTTGTGAAGATGGCAGACCATAACATTCCGGCTTCTATCGTCATGGAGGTGGGTAGCTAAGACCTCTTAGTACAAGTGAGCAACACAAGTCTCTTGATCATGACGCTTGATCTCTGCAGCCTCCCCATAAGCTTCTGTTCTTAGCAGAGTTCTCAGAAATAATGCATGAGAAGGTAAACCTGGATAAATAGCTGAAGGCAAACAGAGCAGAGCTTTGAGATCAAATCCAGGCCAGCTGAAGGCCTTGGACAGATGGCACGACAAAGCTGCACTTGGCTGAAGTGTTTCCAATTATTTTCGTAGATAATGTCGCGAAAGTGTGTCGGTTAAGCACAGATCCCCCTAACAACAGGGCCTCATCGTATGCAGTGAAGCGCTCTCCCCTTCCGAAGCATCCACACTCCGCTCCAGCGGCTTGGAAAAGGCTCGCCGGTTCGACTGTGCCTTTGCATCGCAAGAGCAAATCCCACCAGGAGGCTCAAAGGTGCTAGACCAGCTGTTACGGACCTGTCAGTCAGGGCATAAGAAGTGGGAACGGAGAAGCTCTTTTTGATCCTGCCAGGATAAGGTTTTGGGAGGCGGTGAACGTGGGGGGGGGGCATGTACAAAGCTGAGCGGGAGAGCCGGCTTGGCTGAACCCACACAGAACGCACCGGTTCTGAATTATGTAGTATTAACAGGTAGAACAAACCAAGAAGAAACGCCGAAGAATAGAGGTGGAAATGCTGGACATTTTTTAAAACGTTTTCAGCAGATTACACTGACTGTCGGTACGTTGGCTTTTTTCTGTACACTTACAACTCAGAAGAAGTGTCCAATAAAGCCGGGAAGGTCCAGTGAGGAGCTCATGCTTTAAGGAATGATGGGGTTCGATTTTGTGTAATATATAGGTTTACCATATTCGGTGAGACAAAAAAGGAGAAAATGTATGAGGATCCAAATATTAATGACACATTCACCAGCCAATCAGGTAGTGTCATATGAATATTAATGACACATTCACCAGCCAATCAGGTGGTGTCATATGAATTTTAATGAGATTTACCTAACCACCCTGTAAAATGAAAATTCGCGTCTGGGGAAACCCGGACGTATGGTAACCCTAGTAATATATGGCTGATGCGTGCATGGATATTTATTCATAAGATACCAGTATGGAGTCACTAGTGAGCTTAACACTGCGGTAAACACCGGAACCAGTGGCTCTGGGGTCAGCAGCCTCCCTGCCGCAAGGTAGTCGTCACAAATAAAAATGAGCCCAGCACAGGCGTCAAGTCCTGAAGGACTGGTCCAAAAAAGAGGGGTGTGTTCACACTTCATGGACTGCTAAAAATAACTCGCAGTCTGGAAAGGGGGAAGAAGACGGATGCCCAGGCAGTTTGCCGCGCATTATTATTTAATCTCGCCACCCGCTCTGTGTCAGGAGACTTTAACATTAATGAGCAGAGTCGGGACCAGAGCAGTGCATCGGAGAACTCTCAAATCCCAAAGGTCTTCACCCAGAGAATACAACATGATCTGACCCACAAAGGTGGTTTCAAGCCATTTAAGAGAAACCGTTTTAGAACAAAATACTGCTAAAGTTGAAACCAAATGGCTCTTCAAAAGCATGAGACTTCGTTTTTGTTTCGTAAGCAGCCTTAGATTGAGCTCTGCAAGTGTCTTTCTGGCTGGTTTATTCACTTGTCTGCTTAACCAGAGCAGGGTCATGGGGTCAGGATTTGATTTATTCATTGAGCAGACACCCCTCTGAGGATCGTGACCTTGGTGTGGTGAAGAGGTTTGTATCCTTTAACGATTCACCGACAACTGCCTGGCGGACAAGTCACCCACATAACCTGGCCAGACTCAGTCCTACAAGGCTATATGGAGCCATATTCTGGATTCAACAACATTAAAGGTGAACCTACGGTCCAGGGGCTTGGTAAGGGAGGTCTGGTCTAACTTGCTCACCATTATGCTACTGCAACCTTCAGTTGGAAGTGCAGTGAGAATTTTAAGAAGAATAAGAAGATCACTTAAGAGTGTAAAAGTGGTATAAGAGGTGGCCCAGCAGGATTCTGAACTTTAAGTTAAAAGTAACACAGTCCCGGAAATGTCTGGGTGAGTGCGATTGATCTACAGTTTACCTAATCTACTGTGGATCCTCATGACATGAGGATGTTCTGATCACTGACTGTTCTAGCATAGAGATATGATGGAAGAAGACAGATCCATGACAGAACCAAGATGAAAAGAATGTCTGAGGAGATCCAGAGCAAGTGCCTCTTTGCAAAAGGAAAGACTTAATGCCTGCCATGAGATGTTCAGCTGAGATCCACTGACCCCATGGTGTTCCATGCTTAGCTTATTTATAGAATAATTCATGGTATACAAGAGTGGCGATTCCTTCAGTTGCATGGGTTTCCAAAAGCAAAGTCAATTAAATTACATTATTTCAGGGATGAAACCTATTAAAACTTTGCTGCATGAGATACCTAAGAGCTACTTTTGATTTTTCTACAGTCTTTCTGACCCTGGTTGCGTTTCTGAATCTAGATCCTGAAAGGAATGTGGTACCTGGGGTCTGTCAGTGGTACCTCTAGGCACTGCTCTCCCTACATGCAGTTGTTATGGATGCTGTGTTAATGAACCTCGCCATAATCAAGCTGCATGCAAGGAACAAGTCTTCCAGTCTCGGTGGAATCATCACACGGGAAAGAAAAAAGAAAGGAAAGGGGAGACTGCGCCTGAGTATTAGAAAGGACTGAAAGGATAATTAGCCTCTGCCACCCAACTCTGTTTTCGAATCGGCAGACACCCTTTCAGATTCTTGCCATTTGCACCAGCCGCTCCCTGGATACTGCCAAAGGCGGCTGGGTTCAGGGAATGGGCCATTTAAGGGGGCTATAACCTTGTCCCCAAGACTGTAAAGTGTGAGAGCAGGTAATTGATGAGCAAACAATCTGCCACAGCCACAATACCTGACACGGTCCACATGTCCTCTGCAGAGAGGGGTCCCGATTGGGTGACAGTCTTTTTTCTGCTTTCTGTGATTTAAACTACTGCTTAGTTTACAGGGAGACTGTGAACCTGTTTATCTCCACTGCGGCACAACGTGTCTTTTCCTCTGTGTTTGTTGGGACCATTTTTCGGAAAGGTTCTGGATTGTTTCTTGGTACCTTGCTTTGGATTTATATATACATTTAGTAGTTTATCAGACCCCTGGCTTTGTCCAAAATGTCTAAGTAGTGGCTAAGTGAGCAGGTTTGGTCAGTGCACCTGGAGCAGTTGGGGTTAAGGATCTTGCCCAGGAGCCCAGCAGTGACATCACACCAGCAGAATCAGGACCAGGCACCAGGCTAATCCTCTCTCTAAGATTCCAATTTTCAAATATGTGCAGCCATAGAAAGTGGGAGTGAGAGGATACCTGGAAGGAGATTTGTTATCGGGGAAGCTGCTGGAATTCTCTGCTCTCACAACGCACTAGCCTGCATTTAAGGTCACCCCCCGCTGTAGGAGCATCTGAAAATAAAACACCATCAAACTGTTAAAAAAGAATCAGAATGGATCTTTCTGGACCCCTGTAAACCCTGTTTTTTTGTCCCTTTTCGACCAGGATAGGTTGCCACAAACCAAACAGTAGCACTTGACATTAACTGCACTTTCATATTGCTTTGATAATGTCTTTGTAGAACATTCAGTGCACCTTCATAATACATTCATAGAACATTCGTACTCTAAGCAGCATGTAAGTACACCTTAACATCCTAACATACTTTAACAGCTTTAATTTACATTAATAACAAAGATTATATGATAATAGCAAACATTTTTATAATCCTTTCTGTTTTTGTTATTAATTCATGTTAAAGCTGTTCAGGCACATTAGGATGTTAAGATACAGTATACTTACATGTGGTTTATGAATGTTCTCTGAATGCATTATAAGGGCATTATGAAGGTGTAGTTAATGTAAAGCATAACCAATCACAGTGAAGGAGGCTTTTTGATACTTCTTGTTCGCTGTATTGTAATATATGCCCTATATATTATATAATATAATAACATGTGCCCTATACATGCCCTTCACCCCTATCAGTAGCTTAATCAGTTTGCACCTGTTTATTGTTTACTGGACACAGTTAAGCATTAAAACTCTGGGAAGGAGCAGAGCAGAGTTATTAATCAGATTTAGACTCTTTGACCATTACATCCACCCATTAAATTTTATTTATACTGTATTTTCCTTGTGCAAAGTGGATATCGATCAAGTTTAGTCAAAACTTTTGCATGCAGACAGAATCCAAACATTCCCATAATCACATACCACCCCCCTGACGCTCACCACTGTCATCAAAGCTAAAGTTTCTTTCAATCTTTGCTTTTTTCATCTCTCTGTACTTCATTCTGTGTGTTGAATTATGCAGCATGGTGATTCGTTAGGTACCGGGGCCTCGCCAAAGCGAGCAATAAACCAATCTCGGTGTCGGCTTCCTAATTGACAGCTGGACATCTGTTTCATCACGACAGAGCCTGCTGTCTTCACAGGGTGTGGAGCATGATTGAGCGAATGCTTCCTGAATCCTGACCGGATGCATTAGTAAATGTCAAACCACACCAGGAAGAACAGCGGCAAGCTTCTTCACCTGGACAATGTTACTGAAAGGCTGCTGGGTTAAATGAAAAGCCCATGCCCTGAACTCTGAAGGTTTTCAGAAAACACAGATGAGAGCAAAGCTTGGGTACCAAGCACTGAGTCAGCGATTTATCTGGCACCACCCAGAACATTTGAAAGGGTTTGGAGCACAACTCAAGGGGCCGACAAACAACAGCGTATTCTGTTAATGACTGGGTCCAAACCAGCAAGCATAACCATGAAATGCTTTCTGTAGTTTTATTAATCACACAACTTTTTTATTGATCCTCGTGGGGAAGTTCCTTTATTGGGGAAATTCTTCTTTACGCCTCCCACAACTTGCTC
>JAABNX020000021.1:22766627-22780505 GCA_015163995.2 Mormyrus lacerda | reverse complement strand
CCCCAATTCTTACAAGGCTGAGAATAATTTAGAGACCCTTGTTCAGCTAAGTATTAGGACTGTGTGTGGAAACCAGAAGACCTGAAGGAAAAACTGTACAAACATGAAGAGAACATGCAGATACAGAAAGCTAGGGCTGGAGGGATCAAACCCACAACCCTGGAGATGTGAGTGCAGCTCAGTTGTTAGATACAGTGTATCTTTTTGTGTATTCCTCATAAGGCAAAGCATTTCGTTTCATTGATCAAATTTTTAAGAACTGGAAGGGATAGATTTAATAATGAAGAAATAAAGAGAGAAAGAAAAGGAGGAGAGTATAAGTGGGTGAAGAAAAGAAACAAGAAGAGATGATTTTACTGCTTGTTTCTCAGAATTATCCATCCAGCGTCCGCATGACTTATTGGGCGGTTGTGCGGTTCTGCAGTTAGGAGTCGGTGCCGGTGTCAGTAGAGTGCTGGTCTACATTCCGTGGCTGACAGCAATAGTGGAGTCAGAAATCATGGTGTGGGTTGGCCAGCGGAAGGGCAGGAGGGCCAGTCCCATAACAATTCACTTGCAGACATAATCATATTATTGACTCCATTGTGTATTTTTTGAATGCTATTAAATGGCCCGTGGCATTATTAAGACCAAATGAACAAAGAGAAAGAAAAATCTATTTGCATTTCAACAGCACTTTTCCTCCAAATAATCTAACCGTGCACACGCATACCGTCAGATAATCATTTTGTTGTACGTTATCGTTTGCTGTGAACGCTGAACCACCCACCATGCCATGCAGTAGTAACATAGTAACATAATTATTGTAGGAGCGTGTAAGAGTCAAGCAGTCTTTTTCCCCCATAAACTGCTCCAGGAAAATAGCCTGATCTTGCGCCTTGACACACAAGCTTGACTCACACCTGTACCTGTCTAGGTCTCACAGGAGAGGAAAAAAAAACAAAGAATTCCTGAGTACCCATACTGGTGCTTGTGAAAATGGTGAATAAAGTATTACGATCAAGCATGGGGTTGTGCACAGTCAAAGCTGGGAGCGGTGAGGGCATCTCCATCCATCCAGTTTGTTATATTACCATGCTAATAAGGCACGCCGTGTCACAAATATGATCTGTGTGCATGTGTGAAAGGGTACAAGTGTTTTTAGTTAAGAAATGCGGCTCACTTCAGATCTTCCAATTTCTAGGATGGTACTGGAGTGGCTGTAAGGACGTGTGCGGACATTCTGCTTTAATAACAGCAACCTGATGGGAGAGCGGAAGAGAGGTGTGGAGAGAGGGAGCCCCAGGAAAAGGCAGGTTTCTGACAGCCACCAAGAAAAATATGGCTGCTTAATATGTGCATTGTTCTTCAATTGAGTGTGTGGGAGATGCTGAAAATTTGAATCTAGCACTGAATACCATAGAAATTTCACATAGGCCCATTCAAACAAGGGCAAAGAGCGCAATTCCGCTCAATAGAGTGCCGCAGCAGCAAACATTTAAAAACTACTTACCGTAGGCGGAGAATAATATATTAAAGCAGGATTACGTCCACAGACTTAATGCGTAACGCAGATCATGCGATTCTTGGTAATGACTCAAAATGCGAAACTTTTTTGAATTACTGTCGTCATCACGTTACCAGCACTCATATAGAGTGGAAATCTCCGCTGATTTGTACGGTTCTATCAATGCGCCACTTATTAATAGGAAGATTATGATTACTCGCGTCTGAACAAATCCATTTAATCTCATAACAATACCAGGAAAGAATTAACAGGCAGAATGGTTTTAACAACCTTAAAAATTACTGATGCTAGAAAATAGAAAAGATGTTTAATTCTCTAGTTATTCCGTTTTCGCTCTCCAGTGAGAGAGAATGCTCTGGCTGTTGCAATTCATTCACAGATTAGTTATAGCCTATTTGTCAGCATGTTATTTCCCCAGCGAATTAACATGATGTCGGATGCGGATGCATTATAATATAAAACGAGTTAATGCATGCCGAGACAGACTACTGCATCAAATGCTGTAAAGAGTTATCATGATATCACGACTTGGGGGACAATACTGCCTGCACATGATGACTTGAAGCTTTCCGGACAGGTGACACCTCGCCTTTCTATAACCGGCTGGACGTTTTTCAGCTGCGGTTAAATTTTCCGTGTTGCGGCTTAAAGCGCAGGGCGTATAAACCCAGCGACTGATCACACACCTTCACGGTCAATTAGATCTGCCGGAATCACGTGGATTTTAACCCGAAAGCCCACAGTCTTAAACTGCGATTTTGGAAAGCTTAACGATAAATTACATGATTGATTTTTTAAGTATTTTTTCAAAGCCGAAATGTCATCTTAACCAAATAGACAAGTTAGCTTACAAAACTAGGTAGTTACCTTTATTTCGGATAAGAATATAGATTCAGAAAACATAAGTGAATTTCAACATTATCCTATACTTAAAACTAATATATACACAATAAAGTAACCTAAATTATATAAGTCAGATAATAAACGCACTTATATTTCCACCGAAGATTCACTATCTATGCTGCAGATAACTTTTAAAGATGTGCATTGGCGTATACGTACATGAATAGATATACGTATAACTTAATGCAACCGCAATGTTGTAAGTCGATCTCAGACCTATCGCTTTGGTGGTTCACACTGCAATGCTGAATGCACACTTTGCTGTCTTGTGCCGAATCCCATCGATAACGCCGTTAATAATCTAATAATCTTTCAGTTTCTTATAAGTGTGTCACACGGGCGATAAATCCATACACACGCATTATACGGGGTGCATAACAGCGGAAGTAGAACGTACAAAATTCATGCAAACGACAGGCAGAAAAATAACGCGAAATACAAGTCAAAGTAGACAATTAAAAAAAAGTCAAAGTGCAAAAAATGTCACTTACTGAGATGGAGAGCAACAGGCATGACCAAACACACGCAATTCAAGGAAATTCTCATCCTGAATAGAATCCAAAGGAAGGGCAATGAAGTAAAAACAGATGATGGTGATTTCTTTTAAATAATCAGTGATGACTGCGAAAAATAAAGGAGCAGGCTGCTCCAGCACCCGTCCGTTTCAGGGCAGGAGATGATTGCGGCGGTAGTCACTGGGTGACTGAGTGAAATGCGCGTCTCTTCCTACAAAAAGGTGGCGATCAAGCTTCAGTAGAAACAGGCATAAAACAAAAGTTAGCCCAAAATGATATTTTCAATAAGTATATTAACACTACAGCATATTATTATCGAATATGTGTAAGTATAGGATCGGTAAAACACCACATATGTAGTGCGATGTTTGATATTTTTGATCGGTTACGTACTGTCGAATAATAAGTCGCGCAACTTCATAACTGTGACTGGCGCACAAACAGCCACCCAGCCCTGCCGTTTTTAGTCTTTTGTTAGTTTTTTCACATCACTGTTGTTCGCTGATTTACAGAAAATCGCATTGTTATTGAGTTTTTTCTTTTAAAAATCATACATAATATGATGACATGATAATAATCAGAACAGAATACCAAGAAAGTTAAAACACTTTATTTTGTGCAGTTCTTAAACTGTATCCAAAAGCTAGATCACAAGAGAAAAGTGTAAAATATATAACATAACAGCTTAAGCACAATCAATAACTTTTAATAAGACAAAGAGATACAAATAGTTTGTCTTTAACAAAAAAAAAACTCAGAGGAACTCGGAAAATACATTTAGAAATATATAGCGTAAATAAGCGCAACAAATTCCTGACATTCTTTCCATTTTGTTTTGTTAAACCTGATCAAAATCAGAACCATTTGAATTAAACAGTGCAAACGTAACATTACCCTGCCTTTTTCATGAGTAACCCAATTCAACCTGCACTCGCTTTACAATGTCCAGTATTTGCTGCTTGAATATTTTCTCCGTGTGCATGACACGTTAAACTACTGACTTATGAAATCCAATGCAAAATAAGAACTTTTGTAGTTCCAGAAAGAAGTAAACTGGTCAAAGACCTTTTTAATTTCTGCCAGCTGAACCCCTGTTCCACGGGGCTTGTATTAGCAAGCCAAAAAAGAAAAAACGGGCTCTCACACAAGCTCTGAAGTGTTCAGTTACCATTATTACAAAACGCGATGAAAAAGTGAGAAGAGATGTTGTTTGAGATTTCACACCATCACATTTGTACAGAAGTCAGGCCAGCGGGCCGCACAAAAGGCCGCCTTTTCAGCAGCGCCTGGGAGCAGCTGGAGGGGAGAACGGCCTCTAACACAATAAGGGAGAGAGTCCGCGTGAGGCGGCCATTTCAGGGCGCGAACGCAAGCCACATACCAAGCGGGCGCATCTTCCCCAAGCATGACATGCATGTCGATATTTTATTAATGGCAACTTAAGCTATTTTTTGCTATTAGCTTTGGAGTAACGAAGTATTTTATAATAAATCATACAGTGGAAGTATGCAGAATGCCACAGAACTCTTAACCCAATTGTTTTTTATACTACCATATAGTAATAAAGAGGTATGATATTCCTCACAGATGCTGATCAAGTTCCAGACAAATGAAACATGCAAGGAATAATGTACTCTTAATAATACTAATACCTAAAGTGATTTCAAAACTACTTTTACTATTCTTACAATGTTACAACTTCCAGTTACTCAGGTACTGGCTTCATGGCATCCAGACCCGAGCAGGTCAAACAGAGGACAGGCCTTTATGCCTCCTGCTCATCTGCTTTCCCTTAAACAGGCACTGACTCTTTATCCTTCTGTGGATTTTGTGATCAAGCATGGAACGGTGGACGGTCACGCATGGCCTGGATCCGCCACAGCATCAGACAAACCAAGGTTTTATAACCTGCCACCAGTCTGACTGTAGAAGGCAGATACGGCTAAGAGGTCTGCAAACCGTCACTGCACAGCCAGAACATCGTACGCAGCTACTTGTTAATGCAACGCAGTTCTGAGGTAACAGAGGACCAGCTGATGCTAATTTACAACACCAAATTCTTATTCCACGCCAAACTGAGATCATTTAAGGTTCAATTCTGCAAACTTCAAAAAGATTTGGAAGTACAACTTAAGGCACTTTGGGAAACTGGGATTTTCCATCCCATGAAACTGACAATATGTTTTTTAGTGGAGAACAACATCTTAAAAGTCTAAAGAGATCAGTAGGCGGCTGTTTTCCTGCTTACTGATCTTGCACATTAGTGGGTTTTACCTGGTAGGAATTTAAACAGAAATACAAAGGCAACAGCCTCAGTGGAGACATGAATCAGTTGGTGAGACAAACCGTCACAGTACTTACCATGAAGTGTTTTTACGTTCACAGCATCAGCATGATAGATACAGCAAAGTTACAGCCCATTGGCCATAATTACTCACACGTGTTCTTATGCCTGTAAGATCTTTGGTGACCCATTATTATTAGGACACTCTCACCACAGGACTGCCCTCTAGGGACTAAAACTAACACTGCAGCCTCCAAATTACTTGCATAAATCTGTAGTGCAATTCAGTAATTTTATAATGACAGCATACCTGTAATGATTCTCATTCGATGACTTACTTGCCTGAGACTGGGATAGAGATCAATTATGATACAGCCACAGAAGATCCCGCATTGTAACCAGGCCGCGTGACTGTTGTGAATAGCTGATAACCAAAATATGGCCACCTTGTTTCCGAAGAGTTAAGATGTACAGTGCAGTCATAATCTCCCAGCATTTCAGTTTTAAACAAATTATAAGCTCACCTGACAAATACACAGTGTTTTTTTTTCCACACAACAATATAAACATATTATATATATATAATAAAAAAGCTATATCTGAAGCGGCAGGGCTGAGGGGAAGCAATGCAGGGCTGGCGGGCTCATCGTTCAACTCAAGCGTGCAGAAAAACGGGTTTCAACCTTGGGACTGAGGAGCAGGGAGGTCAGGAAAGGAGGCATTTCGACCCGCAGTAAAAAGCGAAAGCCTCTGCTTTGACCGCACTTTCACTTTCAGGCTGCTCTCTAGACAAAACGGAGAATGAGGAAGGAGAGCAGGAAGTGCATCGTTTCATTCAGTCGGGGGGAAAAATGAGCAATGAACAGTCGGCATCAATGCACAGCGTACGACATTCAGATTATCATCTGCGCTCTCCTGTGATCCTGTTTCCTTGTTGTTTTTCAAATGAAATGGAGAGTGTAAAGTGGGGCTTCTTTTGTTCTTCTCCGAAACCCAAACGATGGCTTTTTATAGGAAAAATGTTCAGCCCCGTCTGAGTTAAATAACCCAGGGAACCTGTACACTAGAAGCAGAACTTCAGAGGAAACCAAAATAACACCTGGATGTTGGATGCAGCCGTCAGATTCGAGGTGGGGGTGCTCGCAGACCTTGGTGGGGGGGGCGGGGCAGGCCTAGCGGAGGAGCAGACCCTGCAGCATCAGCAGCAGCCGTCGAGCTCTCGTCGCCAGGGGACTGTGCAGCTCCAGCTGGAGGAACTGAAACAGCTTTTGCCGGACCTGCGTCAGCACCGAGCTCATGTGGTCATGAGTCACGGGGTCGCTGGGGTCCAGGTTCAACAGCGCCTCTTCCAGGTAACTGTGGGGAAAACAGGACATCAGGAGGTACACCAAGAGTCCCAGAACAGAAGCGTCGTCATCTTCTCTCTCTGTCCATGTGGAAAACTTCAGGAAAGGATTTTGGTGGACATGAGAAGTTCCTGAAACACTTTCCAGAGTGTAGACTGATAGGTCAGAAGATCCCTGTGCCTCTTTGGAAGCAGCTTCTCCACCTAACATATCTCAGGTTAATGTGTAACCCCTGAAGTCGCCTAGGTTACGGCACAAGTCAGGAGATGAATATCCAACCAGATTAGTACCTCTGGCTAGTTTTAAATAATGAAAACAATCAATCTATGGCAGCGCTATTCAATGCAGGCCATCCTCAATAGCTCACCGTTTATTTAGAGGAAAATCTTCCTCTGCCTCCAGAGGAACAAACACCATGTTAACAAACACCACTTAGGAACCACAAGGTTGATAATTCCATATTTAAATCCAGTTTCAATTCATTTTCATGTATCACAACAGGGTCACCCCAAGGCAGTAAGCATGGGTGTGTAAGACATTACTACATCACATATACAGAGCAATACTTGTTCAATATCAGAGCAATTTCGATATTAATGGTGGTTAAATGTGCTGTAAATATCAGACTCAAGCTGGGCTGCAGTCATCAAAAGAGGCCAATGGCTGAATATATAATCACCTCAAATCATCTTAGTACAGCGACTGAACTGTGGCTGATCTGGGCCGGACGAACACACGTTTATATTTTATTCATCAGACGCTGTTATCCAAAGTGACTGTTTCCAAAGTGAATTTATGTGCTCCCTGGGATTTGAACCCACAACCTTTCCATTGTTAGCACAAACTTACTGAACTCCAGTGGTTAGATCAAGCTAGCATCAGTTAGCGAGTGGACATGCTTATCCGTGTGTGTGAGAACACAAACCCCTGTCCTCCCGTTCCCCCTGTACCTGATTTTGAGCTCTGAGCGGGCAGCTAGGTTGTTGGAGAGCTGCTGGGTGAGGGACAGCAGCACGGGCTGGATGAGGGGACAGGGGGGCTGTCCAAACACGAGCTGGGAGTCGACCGTCTCGCACACGTAGAGGACCAGGTCCAGGTCGGCCGCTGACAGGGCCTGCGCGGGCGGGCAGAAGGAGAGTTGGGCCTGCAGAGCCAGCGAGGCAGAGGGGGACAGAGACGCAGACGGGATGCCGTGAGCCGGCCCACCTGCTGGAAGGCCTGGTTGATGTGGCCCTGCTGCAGCAGCAGCAGCACGCCGGCCTGCCGGGCCTGGTAGTCGAATTGGGCGGGGGGTACGGGGGTGCCGGCGGCCGAACGCATGGCCTGCATGATGCTGGAGGTGACCAGCGGCTGCTGCTCCCTTATGGCCTGGCTCACCTCGCCCTTCACGGCGCGCTGCACTGGCACCAGGATGGTGTCCTGCAGGCTGGGTGAGATCACAGCAGTATGGGGGGTGGGGGTAACCAATTACAACCCCCCCCCCCCCCCATTTCCTCGTATCTGTCGTTATTGTACTAAAGCCACAAAACTCCAATAACACATGTGATTATATTCATTGTAATTTGCATTTGTGAAAAAAAGAGTTTTACAAAATGGGAGGCACTTTTAAAGGTTCGGGAAAAATGGCCCAAGTGCCCAGGCACCCCCACAACATGCCTGGACTCTCTACTGGCCAATGAGAAGCCAGCGAGAGATACCTACTTTCCCACCAGCGTGTTCAGCTGGTGCTGGATCTCGGCACGCACGCCGGCTAGCGTGGCAGGGCCCAGCCGGCTGCAGCAGCCGTGAAAGGCGCCGATGACGTGCTGCAGGTGCACCAGCAGGGAGCCCCGCGCGTCCCGCTCCCGCTCCCGCTGCCTCCGGCTCCGCGCCTGAGTCTCCAGCTGCTGGATGTCTGGAGACGAGATGCACACGTCCCAGATCTCCGGCCTAAATGTTATACGTGCGAGCGTGCACAGAAGCACGGCGGGACTCTTACACTCCTGCGTGCCCTGCCTGAAGCTGTCGTTGATCTGCAGGAACATGGACTGGCACCCCTTCTCAAAGAGGGGCAGCACCACGCTGGTGAAGGTGTCGCTGTAGGATGCCTGGATGGGGCCCCGCAGCACCTCAGCCACAGCCCTGCCGATGGCGTCTGTCATGTTCTGCACAGAGAGCCAGAACATCTCGGGGTGAGAGACATTGCACGGTACCGAAATGAGCTTCACATGCACCCATCATCACTGACAGGACTGGTACTACAAACAATGATGGGTATTTCAGGTCCCCAACAATCTTTCCTTGGGTACAGCCTGGACAAGATGCCAGTCCATCGCAGGGCACATACTCACACACATTCCTACTCATACACTTAATTATACACTAATTTAGAGACACTGGGACAATTAGCCTAACTGTGTGTCTTTGGCCTGAGGGGGGAACCAGGGCATTGAAAGGAAACCCATGGGAAAGCATGCAGGCTCCTAAGATACAGTGCAAGGACCCAGACTCTCAGGCATAGAGGTGTAATACTTTAACAGTGCTCCCACTGCAGGACTATTTAATTGTCCTGTTTTTGTAAAGTGCTTTGGAGCCCTCAGACAGTGATGCAGGAAAATGTTACTGCCGTTTTAAATGGCTCATGGGAATTTTACTTACACAAAAATGACTGATTAAGAGAGATAACCAAATATCTTGGTCCTGCCTCCTCTAGTTGCTTGGACCCACCTCCTGAACCAATCATTTTTCGTTCAGAACATCTTCGTGCGACTCCCACAAGCTGAAAAATGGCAGTGACTTGTTCCATAATGATCCTTGGCGCTCAAGACCCAAGACCCAAGACCCAAACTGCCTAAATGCTGCTTCTATTTCTGGGTGAGACACTGACCTTTGACTTGGTGACCCTGGCCACATTCTCCTTGAGAGTCCCCTCCACGACGGTCAGCTTGGAGCTCACAGCAGTGTTCAGCTGACCAGGGAGGGTCTCCAGGCTCCTGGAGATGGCTGTGATCAGAGACGATCGCTGTAACGTACCCAGCGGTGGGCAAGATTCTGCTAACCTACTAACTGCTAATTAGCAAAGCTAAAGTTTTCGCTAGCGGATGAGCATGTCGCCTAACTTTGCAAACTCTTAGCAGACCAATTAGCGTCCTGTAAATTTAGTTCCACTAACTGTAAATCAGCTAACATTTTTTCGGAGGTCAAGTAAAACTGCAGTAGTCAGAAACATTTGCAAATCCGAGATTCACACATATTTGTTCTGGTCTGTTGTAAGCGTGTCTGCAACAGTCTGTCTGGCAATCTGCTGGTTGACTACGTGTAAACACAAGACGTAATTAGTCGATAACTTGTCACATTTTAAGTAGTCAGAGCTAAATGTAAGTCAACAAAAATAAAGTCCAATTAACCTGGGGCACGCTGAACTAAGCAGAGAATTACAAAACCAAATCGAAGCTAAATTCATATAACTGAATTTAGTGGTTAGCCGTTATCGTTAGCTTCCACAATTTTTTTTACCAGTTCATCAGATTAGTGTTATGAAATTAAACGTTTGAGTTAGCGGATTAACAATTATCCAAGGTAACTTTTCAGCTTTTGGCTGTGCCACCACTGGACATATCAAGTCATTTCTACATTTCTAAACGAGATCAGGCTTTTCTTCCAGCTGCTTTCAGTGCCAGGCTTACTAAATAGTTCTCATTACTGCGATTGAACGGCTACGATTGCAAAAAAAGGCAATTTAGCGCGTGTGGCTCGAGGGAGTGACATGGTGAACAGCATCTGGCTAATTGTCTGATAGCTCCATCCCTGCTCGTCCATTCAAATGCCTCCGCAAAATGGCCAGCGATGTCCTACGAATGTCAACTACACTCCTTTGTGGAGACCGGATGTGCTGGGACAAGTTAACCTTGTAGCTTGTGTAAAATCCTATAAAACACCTCCCACTGTAAAAGAGGGAAAGCAGGAAAAGCTGAAAGTCACGGCAAACACCCATCCAAAGCTCTGATCTACTCCCCCTGCAGGCTACTTGCCTTTCCAGGGCAGGTGGGGGCACACCCCCCCACCAAGGACAATCACACTGAGAACCCCCCGGAGCCGTGGTTATCTAGGCATTCGCATTCTGCCACTGGGAAACCTAAAACTGTGATCATTCACAACAGAAAGGACACCTCTGCTTCATTTAGGATCATCTTAGAAACACTCAGGATGTAAATTATTATTATTAATCGATTTGCCTGACAGTTTTATTCAAAGTGGTATACAATTCAGAAAGTCCCTGGAACAATTCAGGGTTAGGGGCTGCGCTCAAGGGCCCAATGGTGAAATCTCACTGTCAACTCTGGGATTTGAACCAACAACCTTCCCATCACAGGAACAGTGCGCCACATTGTCCCTTATTACAATTACAGACACGATTTACAAGCCATCTTCTAGCCAAGCTGAGTAGGACGCAGATGAATGATGGTTTTTACAGAAGAACATCCTTACAAAGTTCCTTAATCTACATTTTGGGTGATCATACAGCAAAGGCAGTCTCAGCACCGCTCCAGTAAGGGCCCAAACGGACCTCTCTCAGAAAGCTGAGAAGACCTTCAAGCTGACGGATGGGGCCTACAGCCATCGCTACGGCAGCTAAATATCAGATTAACTTAAATCATCGGATTAAGCAGAGCCAAGCCCAGAGCCCTGCACTAAGTGCTGGCATAGTGCCTCGGGTGCGATCTTATTCTCCTGAAGCGCGGCCACCTCCAGCGGGAATAATACTTCACGTCTTCAAACCGGGCTTCCACCATAACGGAAATCGTTGCGCTCTGTCAACCGAGACGATCAAGGCAGATTGAATATACCAATATGTAGAGAGGTTAGGAGCTGTCTATCAAGCCGCCCCAAAGTGACAGCAACTCTGTACACACACATACTGTACCTCTGAACCCAGCTGCCCTGTCAGCAATCACTTTAGATGCAACGTTTTACATCTATCATTTTACATTCCGGGCGCATTTAATCTGAAGTGACTTGAAATTCTACCGATTTGTGCAGCTGGTTATTTTACTAAAAAGTTTCAGGTTAAGTACCTCGCTCGAGGGAATTGAGCAAGAAGCCCAAAGGATGGAGGCACAAGGCCGTGTGCTTCACCCCCACAAGAGCGGTCTTCATGGGGGAACAGCAAGTATACTCACTCTGGGGGAGCGTCCTCCTTATCTCCTCGCGGAGCAGCCGCTCCAGCCGGCCGGACAGCGTGCTGCTGAGGGAGTGAGCCAGCTGCTCGGACAGGTGGGCCTGCACCTGCCGGGCTTTCTGCTGCTCTGCTGCCAGAAGGAGCTCCATCCTCAGCTCTGAAAGCCCAGTGGCTCAGGGCCATTAACCCAACACTCTCAATGTAAGGCCTTGTATGTCTAACCTAACTCGGCACTGTAGCTGTAGTGCCTGTTAGCTAAACACTCAAAATATATTGCCCTACATGCCTGACCTAACTCAACACTGTAGCCCATTAGTCGAACACTCCAAATACAAGACCCTGCATGCCTGACCAAACTCAACACTTAGCCCCTGTTAGCTGAACACTCTCAATACAAGACCCTGTATGCCTGGCAAACTCAACATTTAACCCCTGTTAGCTGAACACTCTCAATACAAGACCCTGCATGCCTGACCAAACTCAACACTTAACCCCTGTTAGCGGAACACTCTCAATACAAGACCATGTATGCCTGACCTAAATCAACACTTAACCCCTGTTAGCGGAACACTCTCAATACAAGACCCTGTATGCCTGATCTAAATCAACACTTAACCCCTGTTAGCTGAACACTCTCAATACAAGACCCTGTATGTCTGACCAAACTCAACATTTAACTCCTGTTAGCTGAACACTCTCAATACAAGACCCTGTATGCCTGACCAAACTCCACACTTAACCCCTGTTAGCTGAAAACTCTCAATACAAGACCCTGTATGCCTGACCAAACTCAACATTTAACCCCTGTTAGCTGAACACTCTCAATACAAGACCCTGCATGCCTGCCCGAACTCAACTCTTAGCCCCTGTTAGCGGAACACTCTCAATACAAGACCCTGTATACCTGACCTAAATCAACACTTAACCCCTGTTAGCTGAACACTCTCAATACAAGACCCTGTATGCCTGACCAAACTCAACACTGTAGCCTCCACTCGCAGGCTATCAGGTTTATGAACAACTCTCGCCCACTAACTCTCCTCCCACCACCCTGTTCATACCAACCAATGAGCTTCTTCCTTTTGTTGCACTAAAACCTGGCACATGGGACAGATTATCTATCACTTACTATTACTTATCCTCTCCTTTGCAATATTTGCATTATGTTTATATTGCACTATGTCTAGATACTTATGAGGGACCCAAACACCAAGAGCGCTGGACCGCCATTATAATTCTGATCATATTAATTGTCTCACCGTAAGCACCTTGATTTGTATTTGTGGTCTTTGTTTTGTGTTTAATTTGTGTTTACTGGGTGCCAGATGCACATGCAGGGTAAAATTTTCATTACGTAGTGAAACAGACTGTTTACTGTGCAAATGACAATAGATTCTTGAATTGTGAATCTGTGAGCAGAGCTCTCTGGCTGAGTGCATCCCAGCAGCACTCAGTGCGACTGCAGGCGCTGGAAGGATACGGTCCTGCTCCTGCCGGGTCACCGTGACTATCTCTATGTGCCGGAGGATAGAGCTCTGCAGCCCGTCTGCAGAGCCCACCAACAGCTGCTGCAGCTCCAACTGGCCTTGCCGCAGCTCTGCCAACTCCCTCTGCTGGCTGCGCAGCACCTCCTGCAACAAGTCCATGCTCACCTGCACAGACAGGATGGGCTAACACTGTCTACATGCAAGGAAAGGCTTTATCTCTCGTGCAAGCGTTCACACACGCACACGCACACACACACTCACACACACGCACGCACGCACGCACGCACACACACTCACACACACACGCACGCACGCACGCACACGCACACACACATACAATGATCCAGCACCTACTCAAAAGCTGAGTATCTCTAACTGGAGACTGTAGAAACCTGTCACCTGAATTTCACCATTTTATGGTTAAAAACGTTGCAATATTACTTATTTAGCCCACGCTTTTATCCACAGCGATATACATTTCGAGTCAGACAGCCCCTGGAGTAATTGTGAGGCTGGGGCCTACCTGAGATTCCTTTAGCCTGAGCTGTGAGGAATCCCTAGTGATGAAATAAAGACTCATTATTTTAAGGATATAACATGTGACTGAACACAATCACAATGACATGAACTTTGCAGTTTGTCACATTCAGGAAAGAGAGGGGGGGGGGGGGGGGGGGG
>JAABNX020000021.1:22738272-22749634 GCA_015163995.2 Mormyrus lacerda | reverse complement strand
GTTTTCATTATTACTTTATTTAACTTGACACATCACATCTTTAAATTCTCATCCTTGTATTAGAATATAGACCAGTTCATACTGATCGTATCTCATGCTGCATCATGTTTAAAAATTACTACACACTGAATATCGAACTGAAGCTTGACATAAAAAAAATTAAATCGCAAATCAAATCGTAATCGCAATTTCTGTCAGAAAAATCACGATTCAATATCTTCCCCAAATCGTGCAGCCCTAGTGGGGGATCATGTATTCTTTGGCTCGTTTTGGCCCGAGAGGATGTGTTACTCTTGTCTTTGAATCTCAAGCACCTACTTGCCGCCCCCCCCCGCACGCACGAATCGGGAAGCGAGGGCAATGTAAGTAAAACCAGGCTGAACGGGACCCGCATGGCATTTTGATATATCCACAGAAGCCCACACTTCCTGATTTCTGCAGGGATATGCCGTTTCATTCAGCTGACCCACAGTCCAGCCTGACGCGCATAATGCTGACGGAGGCAAGACATCACAGCACAAGATGAGGGCCTGATGCAAGCACCTCTCTGGGCACAGGGGTGGGGTCTACGCCTGCTGGGAGACTCACATATATTGCTCCAAGTTGGGTCCTGTCTGTATCAAACAGCTGGTAGTAGTGCTGAACAAAGCTGGACCCTATCTGCTCCCAGATTGGCTTGTCTCCCATCCTGATTCACCCGACAGACGCTGCGGGGAGAGAGACAAACAATAAACCTGCAAGTTAGACATTTCACAAGTAGGAGAAACAATTAAATTCACTGAACAGAATGAACCAGAGAGAAAATCCAGCATCAGAATGTAAATAAAAAACAGAATGCAAATAAAAGCTGGCAGTATAGAGTTGAGTCAGAAGAATCTCTCACCCTACTTCAACATCTCGCCGTCTTACAACACCGGGAACCTGAACAAACACCATTCCAGATGTTCAGAAATTTTCAAAAGACCACACGACCCAAGTAGCAGAATGTTTCTCAGGTATCATCTGATGCTCAGATTCCTCAACCAGATATATGCCTATAAATGATAGATTATCAATGAAACCCGGAGCGGAGAAGCAAAGGTGCAGCCTAGAGGACCGGGAACCTTCCGGGTCAATGCAGCATTAGAAAAGCACCCAACCCAACAGACTGTGCATTTAATGAGGTATGAAGACGACACGCACACACATTTAGCATTCCCGTGCATAAGGTCATCCCACCTGAACTTTAATTGGCTGCAAAGACAACCAATCATTGAAAGGTAACCAACGCCAGAGATTGTCCTTGAAAAGTGACAAAGCTCTGGAGATTTTCAGTACAGAAGTACCCAGCACAGTAACAAGTCCTACAGCAATTAAGGCCACTGAGATTAGGAGTCAAAGCAAAAGAGGCCATTCTAACACACACCATCAAGACTCACTCTCTCCACACCAAGATGAACCATCAGAAGTACACAGAAGATAATAAAGCCTCCTTCAGCACTGGAGAACTTTTGAGAGAGTGTGACATTTTAGAGAGCCCCTGTGCTCCAGTTAATCAGTGGGGACTATTACCTATTATGTTCTAATGTCACCAGCGGTGACGTCACAGCCGGGCGGGGCTTCATGCTTTTCATGAAGGTCCACAGTACTGCACTATGTGAAGTGTTTTCACAACAAGGCGCTCCCACGTTTTCGTAACTAATTTCAATCAAAGCTCTTTATTAATACAATGCACACCATCGTCCTCATTTCTGAGCTTTGGCTGAGCAAGTTCAGGATGGGGCACTTTCAAATTCAGCAATATTTCGACCAAAAATTGTAGCACACTTTTCTGAACCGTTTTACAAAATGCAGCCAACGGAGTTCAGCATACCCCCTGAATCCCAGGTGAAGTCAAGAAGCTGTCGCTTCGCAGCACATCTGTCGCTACGTGCCGCATCGAGTCGCAGTTGCGTAGGATGACGACCGGAAATAAGCGGCGCGCCGCAACACATGCAATTTTATTCCCTGCAATCACAGCTGGCCCTGGGATGAGCTCAGTCTCAGTCGATGTGAGTAAATGACACACAGTGTGGAGGAGGACAGACTGCAGAGATGCTTTATGAAAAACCATAAACCGTCACACAATGGCTAAGATAACAGTCAGAGCACACATCTGCAACTGCACAGCCTGCCTGTGAACTAAAACATCACCAAAAACCACAAGAGACAGAGCCGCATTTCCTAGTGTACAATAAGTATGCTTCTTCTGTGAAATAAAGGGAGAACGACATGTCCGTTGGGCCCTTGACATCGAAAAAAGCTCCAGGGGCACCGCATAAATGACTGACCGTGCGCTCTGTACTCAAGCTTCATTCTATCCCGCAAATATGTGCATGTCTCAAGGAGAAAATCAAACAATTCCAATGTACTTGAACAAACAGCAAACAAAATTTCAAAGCATCTTTAGACCTCAAATAATTCGCACTTGACACCCCCCCCCCCCAAATCCAGCAGTCCTCAGGGACCCCCAGACAGTGACCTTCAACCAGCAATACCACATGTTTTGTGATTTAAACTTTATACTGCAGGGCTGTTCAAATCACGATCCTCAAGGTCTGAGCCCTGCTGATTCCTTTACCTGTGAGCCAGGTATGAGGCCCCTGTGGCCAATCAGAATCAGTTATTGTTACACCAAATACCTTGGAGAACTGGAAACAAGTCCAAGATTTGGAATTGAGGGGCAGATTTGAAGCGCTCCGTTACAGTGTATTCATTGTCGAAATAAAGATCATCATAGGATGTATAGGGGATCAGCAGCTAAAACACAAATGGGTTCAGGTCTAAGGACTAAAATGAGAGCAGAAGCTTATGATCATGAGGGAGCATGAAGTTATTCAAAAGCATATCGGACACTCGGGGAGATGGGCTGCAGAGTGAAAACCTGCGCGGACAACCCAGTCAGCAGCTTGCAGACACAAAAAAAATGATGCACTTGATAATTGCCTATTCAACATAATCCTGAAACAGATAATTACCACAAAGAACAAAATAATCTAGCAGAAAGCTACTGCAACCAGCTGTGTATTGAAAAGAAAAGCCTGAGATTCTGGAGGAGATGGTTCAATCACCTACAGGTCATTCGACTGCGCAGGTGGACATTCTCGCAGCCGCAGTTTTCCTAAGGAGCTGGGATTGCTTCCCAGTCCCATCTGACAATGAACATGAAGCTGCGCATAATTTCCATGGCAACTGCCCAACCAGATGCCCAAATGATGCTTAATCACCACCACACTGTCATCTTGCCTTCTGAATGGAGACCCATCATTAGCTCTTAGCTAAATTATTTCTGTAGTAGGGCAGCAGGTTGACCAGCGGTTAATCATGTGAGCCAAAGGTTGCAGCTTGCTTTCCCATAAGGGGATCTGCTGTTGTACCACTGAGAAAGGTGCTTAGCCTAAGCAGCTAAGTATGACTAAATCGCCAAGCTAAGACATTGGTTTTAAAACGCTGAAAAACCGACAGAAGAAATGTGCGACATCGCCCTCAACCGAACATTTAAGTTGCATTGTTTTAAAAAGCAGTTCAACGGCATTTTTCCAGTGTGGTATAAATTAAGATCTAAGCATTAAATGACAAACACACAAGACAAACCTAAGCATTATATCCCTGTCCCATGTGCGTCTGAAAAAAGTCAAAGTCTTGCTTTAACAAATGGTCAGCTTCACCAAGGTTAAAGACAGAAAAGATCAAACTAGGGACCTAGACTACCTTACCTGTCAAGACAATCCACCTTGTTATACATCAACTAACTTAATTAGCAACCCGATCATAACAAGCGTGTGATTCTGAGCTAGTGGGGGCTTATTAACGGTTCGTTTTGATTTAATTGACGAATTCCAACTGACGCAGTCCAGTCCTGATGTATTTAAAGTTTGAATCTGTGGGGACAACCTGGCGGTGAACTACTTCAGACACCCATCAACTATATAGATAATTGCAATTTCAATCCGGTGGACGTTACGCAGCCCAATAGGACCGTTTAAATTGAAGCCCGAAGCACCGCCGATTTACCCGTCCGGGGCAGCCTTACCACAAAATCACAGCAAGCGGCTGCAGACTCGGACTCGCCCTGCCCCGGGATCTGCGCGTATCTCTGCTCTTTTGTCGCCGTGACACATGCCGCGGACGGCGGCGCCCATTTAACCCCACGTCGCGCAGCCGTTTTCGCGGCTCATTTAAAGTAAAAGGGCAGGAAAAGTGCGTTTCAGTCGGCGGCCGGTGAGAGAAGACATCCGACCCCACGGCCGACACGTGCTCTCTCATTCCCTGCTAAAAATACAGCTCATCCCCCTGGTCACCCCCAACTGAGCTGCCTCCCAGACTCTGTGCGGCGGTGTACAGCGCAGACAGGGGCCCAAAGTAACGTTAAAGTCCCCCCTTCTACAACGCAGGCGTGTCTAAAACACTTCTGCACACTGCCTGCCAAAAAAAATCTCCTGTCATTTTCCTCAACCGCGGGGACGAGGTGGTCACTATGGCAACGCTCCTATTTCTGACAAAAGCATTTTTAATGAATGAACTATAAATCCCTACACGCTGTAACTTACCGGAGGCCCAAAACAGCTAGCTACTGCTGTTTCCCCAGTTATGGCGATCGGCGAGCGCGGCTGAGTCAATCCGCGTGTCGGACTGCGCATGCTCACATTAACGGTAACTCGTTATAGGATTCTAGGAAATGGAGTTCATTTTTGACGTTGAGCAACTACAGGAGGCCAAATGTAGCCTAATTCCAGGCCAGCTTTTTTCTGTAGTAACGCGGCACGTTGTGCGTGCTCCGACTAATTCCTCTTGAGTTTCTGCAGCAATTATTCTGGCTTGACTGTACTGTTGGTTAGTTTTAAACGTGATCCTGTGGTAAATGTAGATCCTTTATTTGTCACATGTAGTTATAGCTGCTACAACATACAGTGAAATGCTTTTTCTGGCAAGTACCCCGGCTGTGCTACACATACAAAAGGTAGAAATGATTCTTTTCAAAGGAAAGGTGCTGCTATTCTAAAAAGAAATAGGACAAAACAGCATTAATCACGTTCTGCTAAATGCACGGCGTCTTATTCATGTTAACTTAATGTTTTCAAAACAAAGCACTTAAAATAAATTATTTGGGTTAAGTTTCATGTACATTTGTTATATCTGGTTGTCAGAATGAAATTCCAGTCATTTGAGATAAACACATGCCATCTATCCATGAGTCTCCCGTAACCACTTATAATAGCAGGTTGGCCGCCTATCGCAGAGACCACGGCCTGGGAGACCCTATAAGGGACTCTTTCAGTTTAAAACTAAAGGAAATTTAATTTCATTATGCAATGACTCAAGAAAAGTGTAAGAGTAATTGGCTTGATTATCACATATTATCGTGAGTTTCAGTTATTATTAAAGACAAATGCTATGGAGAAGACAATGAACACTACATCCAGTGTGCATAGCTTTGGCCTCATTTAGTTCCATGTCAGATATTTACACTAAGAACATCACTAAATAATCTCATTGCACAAAATATGTGCCCAACGTCTGCAAGTGTTGCATTACGCTGTTCACTGTATATGAAAAGGCTGTACATTCTATAATATTGAAGAATATTTTTATTAAGTCCATGTCTTTCTTACAAAGTGAATGTTTACTTGGCTACTTACTTCGATCCACCCTTCTTAATCCCATCATTCATGATAGATACCCTCTACCGAATAAATCCCCTTGACTGTAAATATGCAGTTTGTGATAAGCTACACGGCAGGTATAACAAACATATACATATAATGTACACAGCTGGTTGACATACATTTAAACACAGAGGACGGAAAAAAAGTATTAAATATGATTCTGAATTAAGCTGGGGGTGGATCATAAACCAATATTAATGGATAATTAAAACATTAGCTGTAACTGCAAAAAATAAACTATATCAAGCTGGTATATATATATATATATATATATAAAAAGCTTCATAATGGTAGTAAAATCATGAAGATGACTGGACAATCATGCTACTGTTTAGGTTTCCTGAAGAACGAGAGGACAAGCAATATTTACGTTTTCTTTGCACAAAATCACAATGTTAGTAAACTTTATTGAAATTCATCAAGCAAGTTCCTAATGACTTTAAATTTTACTTTAAGTGCAAAAGGAATTGATTGTATATTTGCTGTTAAAACGACTTTTGACAAATTGCATACATAAAAAAATTACACAAAAATATAAATACATGAAGTAGCATGTCCTTTTCACCTTCATTTTTTAAACCTTTCAGCACGTTTACATCACAGTTCACTTGAAGATGACAAAATCTTATGCTTTCATAAAGCAAATGCATTTGGTGATCGCAATCAGGATTTTTGATGTACAATCTCAGTTCGACTGGAACACGAGTGATATGCCAACTGCGCACTAAAAATGTATGCTATTGTACTACACTATGCCTGGGAGAAACTAGTATTAGTAGCTAAAGGCATTTCAAAGAAAAAAAAAACTTGAAAGTCTTATCTAAACCAACTGTGACAATTCTATACAAAAGACGGCTCACTTGTTTTGGTAACCCCTAAAAAATGTTGTTCGTAACAAACTGCCGAGTCTTCTACTTAATGTCTTTCATTCATATCACACTTTCTTCCGAACAGCAGCCCCGGAGAGCATCAGATCTCTTTCCCTCACTTCCTCCTTCAGTTTCGCTTCAGTTACTTTAAGCTGACGGATGGTGGATTTCATCTCCTTCATTTTTATCTCCAGCAAGGCGATGATGTCCCGCTGCTCGTTGAGCTTCTTCAGCAGTTCGGCTGCGGTGGTGCCGGTGTTCAGCGAGTAGGGGTGATCCAGCGCTCCGAGCGTGCACAGGTCCACCACGGTGTACCGGGCACTCGGCTGACCCGCAGCGGAGCTCGCGGCTCCCGCGACGTGCTGCAGATCGCACGCCGTCGCGGCCAAACACGGACCGTCGCCCTGCACGGTCACCTCGGCGGGATCGGCGGCCTGTCCGTTCTGGCCATTTTTCACCACTTTGCCTGCGCTTGGGAGCACGTCGACACCGACTTCTGGGCTCGCAGCGCTCAGCTCCGCATTTGCAGAAAGGGAAACTACGCTGGTGATGACAGGGAGGGTGGCGGACACTTTACCTTTCCTGCCTCTCCTGTTCTTTCTCTCGTTGACTCCCCTTAGCGGAAAAAGCGTCGGCACCCGAACGCTATAAGTCTTCCGCCCGCCCGCGAAGTGAATGCTGCAGACCCGATGGCCCGTGGTGGGCTGGAAGGTGCTGAAGCAGCCGCTTACCCCGGCCCGGGAGATGTTCTTTAGCCAAATCTCTCTCTGTACCGTATCCTTTGGGAAGGTATAGAATCGCAAATCCCTGTCCCTGTGCGAGTTGCTGTAACAGCCCGGGACGCAGCAGGTGAAGCCCGGCATGCTTATTTCGGTATCTAGCTCGATGAGCAGAAATCCAGATAAAGTTTTCTTTTATTTCATTTTGTTTCGCTCCTCAGCGCGCCGTTATCAAGCCCAGCTGCTCCAGAACGGAACTACACGTCCCACAATGCTAACGACTTCCTGTTTTGTTTTCCAAATCAAATAAACTGATAAATATAAAACATGAATCCGATACTCAGAGGTTTAATTTATGTTTTGAAATGTATTAACGAGATGCTCGAACTTGCGTCAATATGAAAAGAAATACGGTGATTTACCTGCAACTGACAGTTGTCATATTGGTATCGATTGAAACAACATGCATATTTTAAAATATACTCAAGTAAATGAATGCATTTTTAAACCTTCTACCTGTAAAGTTTTAAAAATGCGCACGTATTTAGTTAGCCGATAAGCATCATTTGGTTTCTGCATTCTCCGTTCTTTTGGATATTCTTCACTACTTCGCGCCTACATGCCTTTCAAACTACGTTTTGGATTCAGTAGCCTGCAGCGCCGAACGTCTTGTGCACGAATATTTCAACATTAAAATATTTTTTTAAAAACCAATTACGTACTTATATTACTAGAATACATATATTAATTCAATTAACAAGAACAGTTCTGTATTTGATCAGAAACTAGCAAAAATATATCATTACGTCAACACAAAGCGTGCGGATTGAATGACACAAAGCAAGCGTATCAAACTACAACTCCCACAATCCAACTGATGCCACGATGTTTTTTTCCACACGCAATAGACGTGCGGAAAATTGGATAGTTTTTGTTTTCTGAATACATGAGGTTAAATTGAGTAGATTTTCGCCTGCCAATCTCGTAATAAGCACGAAATAATATGTATAAATTTGAAACCTGCATATATTCGTTATACCAGTTAATAATTAAAGGTACAGACATGTCTAGGCATGCTCATGCACGATGGATGGTAAAAAGCCAGGTTTTAACAGTTTACATAATGCATACCCCGCATTACGTTTATATATTTTTGTCTTTATATTAATGCATAGGTTACATGAGAAGTGTAATTTACCTACAGGTTTTCTGATCTCAGAAATAACTTCCCAGTTTCTATAGTTGGGATATTTTCTGTTACATCTGTGGTGAATATAAGCTAAAGACATAAGTTCAAAGACACAACATGGCTGCATTTCTTAATATTATTAAGTCTCTGTGGTCTATTTTTGGTGAGAAATTGGTCTGGTCATACTTTTGTTGTGCACTACATGGTGTCGATCTTAGAGGTTGTATTTAGAGGTGTAAAAGTTTCAAGATTTGGCAACAGCAAAAAGATTCCGTAGCATCTGACTAATTTCCCTGGGTTCTCTGCTAATAATAAGAATTTAATTGAATACCTTAATCTCCCTTCACATGACAACTGGAGGCACTGGCCCTGGAGGCATGGTACCTGGAGGAGCAAGCTAGACATGAAAGACGACACTGATCCCAGTTTTGCACCACTAGCATCCAGTTGGCCTCATCAGATTTCTCCTGTGTTAGGATCTTGGGATTATCAATGAATAGGGCATAATTACTGGGTTCAAGACTGCAAAGATGGGGTTGGCTGCCACTAGATATGAACATGTCTGTCCTTTACAGCTGAAAAATAATTTAACTAATTTCTTTAATGATTAAAGAAGTCATTTTCATTGGCCCACAAATCAAACAGGTCAACAACAGGCAGCTTGAAGAAAAGGAGGCCTGAGAGTCACATGGCAGGCATCTCGAGATGTTGAAAAATTGCAGAGCACCAGACTGTATCCAATTGGCCAACAACACCCTTCAGGTATATAAGCTCAAGAAATGTAACATCACAGAAGATCAATTTCATTTATTCAGATTTGGATTTCTTCCTTGCCCATGCTGGTATCTTCACTGATGAGCAAGCTGTAAGGTTGAATATTTGAAAGACATTGAATATTTCAAACAATAAAAACTTTGCCCATACATTTTATTGTTACATCTTTTTAAGATAAATTATAGAACTAAATCAGTGACATCCAGCTGTGGTCAAGACATCATTTTCACAATGTTGAAGGCTCGGGTGAACTTATGGTGTCAGCAAAAAAAAAGTGTCTTAGTGTTAGTTCTGTGGTAGTAGGGGTCCTACCATGCTAACATCAACCTCCACAAGACACTGAATTACCGAAGGGGGGGCAAAAGAATAGTCCAACTGATCTGGGGGCATCTGGAATGCTCTGCTGACTGGGCCTGGTTGAGATTTGGGTCAGTACTCTGGAAGGCCTTTCTGAGACTGTCAATATTAACTTTTGTTTTCGAAAGAAACGTGAAATTAATTAAATCAGTTCATCATCAGGAATTTAAGCAGACTCTATACTCAAGTCCCCCTTGCAAATAAGCAACCTCAGCTCTCTCTCAATTAAGGATCTCTGTATCTATGCATATTCTCCCAAAGCACTAATCTCGAATCAGTGTTAATGTCACAACACTGGGTCAATGTGCCAATTGAACAGACTCTCTCTGCCCTTTGAACTCCAGCTGCACAATTATCTCTGTGTGTCCTCCTGCTTCATCAACACATGAAGGAAGTCTCTATGTGGTCTGTCAGAATGCTGCAAAGCAAAAACACACTTGGTCATGCTGCTAGTTACCAGAAGAGATTTTTTACAGCGTACTCTGAATTATCTACTACCTCTGCGCAAAGGGTCTGATAGGAGATCACATCTTGACTGTCGTCCATCTCAGACTGGGCAGCCTTCACCAGCTCCTTTATGGCATCCTCTCCTTTCAGTGGCAAAGCCCTCTGCAAGGATTCACTGTGTGGTGCAAACCGACAGCCCTCCTTATGATCTAACAGACATCCCCATTTACATCCGCAACTCCCCTGTACATTCAATCCTCCCCAATCACCCAACAGCCAGTGTGGTAGTATATGCATCTTACCCTGTCCCTAACCCGCCCCCCTCCTCCCAGACACCTGTACTCTGACAGAAATCCTCACCTGAACTCTCGAATGGTGAGCGTTCCACTCTTGGTAGTGTCGATGTTGACAAACTCTTTCAGCAGATGAGAGAGTATGTTGCTTTGTCTGTGGTACACACTGTCATCCACCTGTCAGTCACACACATCACTGAGATCACAGCCTATGTACTACAAGCTAATACTCACTTGTATAGTATATTTACTGAAGCAGTCCAGGGTAAGTACAGGGGCACAGTAATGGTATATGGAGTTTCAACATGAATTGCATTCCAATAATAGTAGTATACAATGTAGTGCAGTCCTGGGACTGTGTCTACTACTGTACTCTCCAAACTATACTGCATAACTGAAATCCACCCATCTATCCATCCATCCATCCATCTTCTATACCCCTTGTCCTATACAGGGTTTCAGAGGTCCAGAGACTATCCTGGAAACAATGGATGCAAGGCAGGGAATAACCAGGATGCAGTGTCATCCAATCGCAGTTCACACACCATTCATACCAAGAGGCTATCTGGTAACTCCAGTTCACCATAGCATGTTTTTGTACTGTAGAGGGACACCAGAGACCACAGAGCAAACCCAATGACAACACGGAAAGAACATGCGAGCTCTACACACGTAGAGTCAGCTTAGATATGAACCGCTGTGCTTCCCACAGCTCTCAGCCCACAATATCGACTGGTAATCATCTGCTCACTTTGCCTGTTAAGATGTCATAGAACAGAGAAACAAAGTGGTCCACCCTGTGTCTCCAGCAGGCATCCACCAGGCTGTGGTCCTCCCTGTGTCTCCAACAGGCTGTGGTCCTCACTATGTCTCCAGCAGGCATCCACCAGGCTGTGGTCCTCCCTGTGTCTCCAGCAAGCATCCACCAGGCTGTGGTCCTCCCTGTGTCTCCAGCAGGCATCCACCAGGCTGTGGTCCTCCCTGTGTCTCCGGCAGGCATCCACCAGGCTGTGGTCCTCCCTGTGTCTCC
>JAABNX020000021.1:22722121-22732656 GCA_015163995.2 Mormyrus lacerda | reverse complement strand
AGCTGTCAGGTTAGTATAGTCCCTGTGTGTGGTGTAGGAGCTGTCAGGTTAGTATAGTCCCTGTGTGTGGTGTAGGAACTGTCAGGTTAGTATAGTCCCTGTGTGTGGTGTAAGAGCTGTCAGGTTAGTATAGTCCCTGTGTGTGCTGTAGGAGCTGTCAGGTTAGTATAGTCCCTGTGTGTGGTGTAAGAGCTGTCAGGTTAGTATAGTCCCTGTGTGTGCTGTAGGAGCTGTCAGGTTAGTATAGTCCCTGTGTGTGCTGTAGGAGCTGTCAGGTTAGTATAGTCCCTGTGTGTGCTGTAGGAGATGTCAGGTTGGTGCAGTCCCTGTGTGTGGTGTAGGAGCTGTCAGGTCAGTACAGTCCCTGTATATGCTGAAGGAGCTGTCAGGTTAAACCAGGTCAGTACAGTCCTTGTGTATATTGAAGAAGATATCAGATTATACTGGGTCAGTACAGGTCCTGTGTGTGCTGTAGGTGGTATCAGGTTAATCCAGGTCAGTACAGGCCCTGTATGTGCAGACAAGTGAAATACCTGAGTCTGCAGAATGTCCTGCTGCTCCCTCATCTCATCAATGATCTTCTGCAGACACTGAGCCTCCTGCTTGAGGGCATTGACCTCCGACCTTTCCTGCTCACGCAGGGCCAGCACACGCTGCTCACACTGCTCTGACACTATGACCAGTTGTGCTCGCAGCGGTTCCAGCTCTCGGATCTGATCCTGCAGATGTGCTGAGAGAATATTCGGAACATCAGAAAACTCATAAGAAATCCCCACAAGAAAATTATCTATATTAAATATGAGTAGTAATATATAATTAGCAAAGAGAATCATTTTGGCTAGCTGTCAAAAAGTAATATTATTCTTGACTAAAGATGTTTTGCTGCATTATAAACACTCAGGGAGATTTTAATACATGCATCAGTCATACCCAATGTGGCTTCGTACTCATTTTTGATGGCAGACAGCAGTGGCTTGTACGTTTTCAGGTCCTCAATGAAGCAGTCGAAAACCTCCCGGTAAACCTATGTGCCACAGACATGCCAGCGGGCACAGAATAAGCATGCAGGTGAAGCCTCACCCGGCTGCAAAGACCACGGCACAGGACAGCTAGCTCTGTGCCTCTGGCTCCCATGAGAGCAGAAGTTCAGGTTGTAGATTTTATTCTTGTGGGGAACAAATTATAGGTTTTTTTTATATTTTTGAAAGAAAACACATTTTACAAGCCATTGTAAAGACTTCCATGTTGGTGCGAATGTGATAAAGCAAGATAAGGACATAAGGCTCCTCTCTTGTCGTTCTGCCAGGACAGTATGTGGCAACAGGATCACATTTCACCTTTGTACCATCACCAGCTCATCACAGGCCTCAATGAAACTGGATAAGAAATGCTAGCTGGCTGTGTAGCATCTAGGAGCTAAGTAAACCCTATGCAAAACAACAACGGAACAAACAAGGGTGAAGGACAATAACTCCATCCAGTCTCACTGCACTTTATTTATTTTTATGTTATATGATGTTTGGAATTATTTTCTAATTTTATATTTTAAAATCAATATGGCAAAGAAGTGTAGTGGAGCAAATCTCATTCTCTTTGAGTGTGTATAGGCCTGGGCCTGGAGTCGATAGGTGCTACTGGACCTGCAGTCTACACTCCTGAGCTTTGGGCTGGTGGGGATTCAGGGCTTGTAGTTCCAACCTTAGATAACGCTCTAGCATCTGCAGGAACCGTGGCTTTCCCCTCACACTGCCAACCTCCGTAGCAAAGCTGCAGCCCAGCACAGATGTTAATAGATATGTGTATACAGCAAATGTAACAGAAATTAAAAAAAAATAAATAATAATAATAATAATAATAATCACACAGATATGTAGTCAACAACTTCATGATGTGGTCCATACCTGTGATTCAACCCCAGTGACAGGTTCTTTTGCCTTTGCTGAAGAATCTGTGAGGTCACATGGGTAGGCCAGGTACTGAGACAGCCTGAGGTACTCACAGCCTTGAAACATGGCAAGGAAAATTATCATTTCATGTCATGAACAACGCATTAATTACAAATTAATAAACCATTAGATTACAAAATCATTTTGTAAATCATTAGATGTCATGAGCTAAAAAGTAGAGATCTTCGTGCTTTATGTCATTACTCACACGTAGTTGTTTCATTAACACGGACCCTCGGGCCATAGTAATTGGTTCCAGAAGAACCCACTTTTCACTTTGCCCATTAACACGTGGATTGCCTGATGAAAATCTGTGGAAAAATAGTTAATTTATTATGAATTTACTGCAACGACATACTGAACAAATTATTTCATCAGCTGAATACAAACAAAGTTTAATGCGATACTTATTTGAGAGTGAAATGGACAACTCTATCATTAGTAATAGCGCCATTTGCTCACAAATTACTATAATCTGTAACAGAATAACACGTACAGGTAGTGTAACATTCAACAAAGTTACCCACATATACACGCAAAAAAGAAATTCGGCTGATTGCAAAAATATAACCTTCTGTCCTGCTTCTCCGACACCTGCAATGGAGGAAACCTGGTTTCTTGTTGTACCGACATCTGGTTGTGTCCGCGTGATACTACCTCCTAAACAGTAATGTTGATGAGTTAGATTTTTTTAACTCTGCGTACTTGTTTGGGAGGTTGGTGACTGAACCGCTATTAGCGTCCCGTGTTTAGGATGTTGCCATAGAGACGAAGGACCCAAACAGGACCTCTCAAAGATGTCCTCCGCGAAGGCTTGCGCATTTTTAGATACTACATTTTAATGCTTTAGATACGAGTATTTATTATATCCACTGTATTGAACACCTCATAATGCACAGGTCATTTTTAACTAGTTAGATGGTTAGTAATATACGTAAAATGCGTTGTTATTATTATTATTTTTTTTTTATCGTGATTATTGATGGTAAAGTGAATTTTAAAAGATAATATATGAATGCTATTAGCTGCTTATTTTTTGAATAATATGATAGTGGGTGAACACTCTAATTAAACATGCAGCTAAAGACCGTCATTGATTTTGTTGTTTACCTAACTGGCATACGAAACAACCATTTTCCCCAATATTTTTCAGTGAGTGAAGCAAAGTAGCTTTGCTGACATAAACCTAACATTTATCCGATCATTTATTTTTCATTCGGAAACAACAACCCGGTTTTGTTATTGTGTCAGGTAAAATCTCTCCAAGTATAACTTGGAGCTGTGCGCTCGAGTTTGACCCGTTAAATAAACTACATTGCCCCTCCCCCTCTTCCGCATGCGTGAACATCTACGAGTTGATCTAAGGTGTGCATGGGTTATGTAGTTAAATTAATACAGCGTGTCTTTAAGGTCTACTGGAGAATATGTCATATATAACTACAATACCCATAACAGCATATGGTGCTCACCACCGTAGAGAGTTAGCTATCCGGGGGATATCGTTCTGCTGCTCTAGCTCTCCTGTCTATTTCACCCTCTCCCTCTTCCTGCGGATTGACATAATACAGTAGAAAAAAGCAAAACAAAACATTATAGGCAAAAAATGGCGGAGCTCGGAGCGGGGAGCCTTCAAGTAGGGGACCCTGCATTTAATTACCAGGAGCGAGAGTTTAACGAGCGATTGAAGCGGCTCTACCCGGCCGTGAATGAGGAAGAGACCCCCTTACCCCGATCGTGGAGCCCCAAGGATAAATACAGCTACATCGGGCTCTCACAGAACAATCTGCGGGTGCATTACAAAGGTATACAGACATGACGAAATGTAACCATGACTTAGCTGCCTTAATCGGAGCAGAACTATCCTGAACGCTACCAGCCTGATATTTGCAATAACGTTATGCGACTGTACGTATGCAGTCGCCCCAGTGTAGTTTATGCTGCTTTTCCGTGCCCCTGCTTTGTTTGAGAAATAAGAAAAATAAATGTCCAAACGATTGACAGTTAGCTGCTTGACGATGACATTGTTCAGGCATGCCAGATTACACTGTCTGTTCGCAAAATAATTTAACCATCTGTGGCTGTGCCCTCCTAAGAAGTTTGAAAATGTAAATAATTAATAATTTGTACCATTTGCAAGCTGTAGATGCGATGCGTTTGACTGTATTATTATAGCTAGATGCCGTATAGGCATGACACGCATACGATTAAATATGAATGTCAAGTATGCTATAAAATTTCTCCCAGGTACGTGAGGCGCATACATGTGTACATGTTAATATGTTTATATAATGAACCTGCTGCCTTATGCCGTCTGATCATTATCATATTGGCAGAAATATTTTGTGATGAGGTTAAGGTGTCGTATAGGCGATCATTTTCCTAATTACGGTGAATTATCGCTGAACAAACAGGTTGATCATAACAGGACAGGCTGCCGTAGCTCGGACTCGCCAGGATGTTTCTTTGTGTTAGACGGATATAATCTGCATTTTTTCCTCCTGAATACACGAATCGAGCTTTCCCTGTGTAAAGTTGCCGTTCGAGTCCCTTTGCCTTAAGATAATTCGTCGGCTTTTACGATGTAAGGGTTCGTCCCCAAAACAAAGGAGAGGCTATCATAATAATTTAGGGTATCTGTAATGTTCACCATACATCCGCTATACCGAGGAGCAAAATGGTGATACGACCTCCACTTGTCTCACAGTATTTTTCACGTGGTCGTTGTTTATCCGTTTATCTCTTTATTAATATTTTGCGTCTGGGGGTTTATGTGTTTAAAAATGGAAATGGTTGGGTGAAGACAGTGCTGGTGTTTTGTAAGCGAACTGTGTCATATGGCGATGGCATCCGTCCAGGTCACCTAAGGAGGGTCTGGGCAGGATGAACATGTGAGGTTTGATGTCACTCGGGTGAGCGCACTTGTCAAAACACCATTTTCCTTTTTCCATCTTGCCGTTGTTATGCCAGCCACCCCCCCCCCACACACACACACACACACACACACACACACACACACACACAGATATATATATATATATATATATATATATTTATATATGTATAAAACATGCACCCATGTTATATATATCAGTGATTGATTAGCAAATCAGAATTTGAATGTATTACAAAAAGGGATTGATTGTTTTTTTGTAACCCAACATGAATCCACAAAGCTTAAAATAGCAGGATTTTGTCTTACTTCATTTTTATATTCATCATTTTAATTTTTTTTTTCCTCTAAACAAACAAAAGACAAGCAGTGTGATCGCAGGTAGGCCGTGGTGCGTCGCCTTCTAAGTTTGTTTCTGCTTCGTGTGTCTGAGATGGAAGCAGAGTGACCCGCTTGACGTTGTTTTCCCCCCTCATCCTGCTCGTGTAGGAAAATTGCCGGATGGGGGTGCGAGGTGTGCTCCCGCCAGGAGAAACGGGGCACCCTAGTCATCTCCAAACTGTGTGCCAGTTTGCCCGCCAAACCTGTTCACTGGCCTGCAGGCATTTCAGCCACAACCCAGAGGGGTCCTCGGGTGTCATGTTCCGAGCGGGATAGTAGTCCTGACCCCTGCCTGTATGGAAAGAGCCCAAGAATAGGGCTAAACCCCCCCCCCCCCAAGCTGTCCAGTAAAAGGGGGTGTCCTCAATAAATGACAGCTTCTCTGGTAGCAGGCTCCCACGTGGCTTCATCCCCCCCACCCCGTGTGCCATGCTAATATTTCATGTGTACAGTTTTTGTTGCTCCTGTTTTGCCCCCACCCCCCCAAGCCCCGAACCTCCATATTAGTCCCAGTCGGTCTTTCTCACTCAGCTGATTCTCTGGTCGCTCCTGCCAATGTTCCCGTTTCTTGGTCTTGGGCCAGAGCTAAGTTGCTAGGCGGCGGTTGTGTTTTTATGGAGAAGAGGTGTTTTCATTTATGGAGACACAAGGGGCCTGTCAAAATGGGAAAGCGGAGGGGGATGGGGGGACTGAGAGGCCCTGTGTGTGTGTGTGTGTGTGTGTGTGTGCGCGTGCGGGTGGGTGAAAGCAGCGCAGACCTTGGCAGCCAGCCCAGGGTCCTTGACGGAAATGCTCCCTGCTCTGCCTGTGTGGGTACGGGCGTCTCGGTTCAAAGGTCAGCACGTTTCTCAGTCAGGCAAAATGGAGGACACCTATATTTTTCACGCGAACAGCATCTTTTAGCAAGGTGCGGTGGCATATTTATGGGAGCGCTTTCTTCCTCTGAATCCTCCTCTTTTTAAGAAACGAGGAAGATGGGCTGAACACTAACCTCATGTACAAAAGGAAAGTGCCTTAATGAATTTCCAGATTTTATTTTGGTCTCTCTAGTCAGTAAATCCCTGAAGGTATTAAATGAAGTATGCAATGGAGGGAGAGCAAAGGCATGCTGCAGGCCCAGGAGGATAAAAATAGACGTCTTTATTTGTGTCAGTGTGTGACCGAGCATCGGGGGTCTCTGCGATTGGAAGCAGGTGCATGTGTGTCAGCACATGATGTGTTTTTGCTTACGAGGCACGCTCATACGGGCTTGTAACTCTTGTGGGCGGCTATGGTTCGGGGCCTGTTTGATACGGAAGGGATTGGTGGACAGCATGTGTGGCGAGCGGAGAATGGTGGTAAGGTTAGGGTGGGGGAAGCGGGCGGATTATGGGGGGGGCAGGGGTCAGTGTGGTGTGGGAGCTCGGATTAGGAGGAGGAGCAGTTGAGAAGTAGGAGGCGCAATGTTTAATTTGCCTTACAGAGGTGGTTTGTGGAGGTAGAGGAGTCCTGGATTTTACTTGGCCGCGACTTCAGTCTGATGTTTACGGACCTCGGCCCCCACTGGATAAATTTTTAACTCCCTCCTGTCCCTCTGCTCTCTCCACGTGTCTGTGTGTGATTAAAGGTGAGAGCGGCTTGTCTGCTGAGTGTAAACACACAGAGGAGCTTCTGACCATCTGTGGCTTGGAAGCTGAGGCTTCACCTCGTAACCTTCACAGCGCCCGTTCCTCCATAGGGAAGAGAAAGGTGCCTGTGCCTTTTTTTTTTTTCTTCCTTTCTTTCCTGTTGCCGTCCAGAAGTTTCCAGTTTTGCCTGAAAGTGTTCATTGCCGCTCTGCCTGCAGGTCAAATTAAGCGATGTTATTCATCACCTGCAGCGTCAGTTGAAAGTTTAAGACGTGGGTGACATGGCCTGTCATTGTCATGTTTCCCTTTGTTTCTGTGATCCGCGTGACGCGCTGTGTCCCAGGTGACAGCCCCAGGACCTTCCCTGCACACACAATCGTCCCTCAAAAGTGTGACATCATCATGGTTTCGGACTGCAGAACGCGATGGCGCGATCCTCGCTGCTTCTGAGTGAATCACTCAGGCAGGTTTCTCACAAGGGCTTGTGACAAATGCCCGCACCATGACGGCGGAAGGGGGGCGGCCATGATTTTTTATTTTTTTTTGTTCAGGCACAGGGAGGACGTGCACTGGGCTGGAACTACACTCCCATTTTCCTGTGCATGGCACACAGCTTGAACTCTTGCTGCTAACATGGTTTTACTCCACTGGCATGATCAGGGAGCCCCTATTCTGATGTGTATTATCTAAAAAACATCAACCATAAATGGACACTTGCTTCTAAGGGGGGCAGGGATAAACTTAGACTGTTTGGTTGGCCAAGAGACGCTGGGTGTGTTTACATACACGTGTGTGTTTTTTCTTAGGAGATGCCCGGAGTGGGTAAACATTATAGAAACGGCTCTTTTGACTAGGAGAGGAAGTGTGGAAGTAATGTAGAAATCACGAGCATGTGATTTCAGGGTCTGTGCATATTAGTATGCATTAGTCATGAAGATAAAATCACGTCAGTCTGTCGCACTCTGCCGGTTCCTCTGTGATTTCCTTGTCCTTTGATGAGTTTGCATGTTTACCTGCTTATATGTAGAACGAGCATCTGGTTCTTATTATGCAAGTATTATCTCAGCGACGAGTCCTGCACCTGGGTGTGTGTCTCACCGGTAAATCAAACAGGGCTGCCGCACTGCCCGATGCAGCCGGATCTGTGCGATGTGTGTGTCTGTGAAGATGCGCAGATGATGTAGCTCTGTGTGCGCAGAGGAGTCATTGCAGTTTCGGTGGTTCCAGGGCTTTGAATCCTGCTGTGGGTGGGATCGCGCCGCTCTGCCAATCGCTGCGCGGTTTCACTCTAAGCGAGCCAATAAGTTAACGAGGCGGTGAGTGGCGGCGTGTGGCCGATCCCGCCCACCCGTTTTCTTCCTGCCGTCGTTACCCCGCAGATGTGCCTCACAGGCGCATCACCAAACGGAACGCTCTGCCCAGGCAACCCACTCGCCCGCAGAATCTTGAGGTACCCGCCCCTGTGCGTGATGTTTCCGGAAGTGCTCCGGGCCATTCCACGCATCATGCAAGCCGGTTCCGTGGCTGCCATCGTCCTGGTGATGGGAGGCGGTGACTGTGGCGCTTGCGTAACAGGTCGCCAGAAGTCAGACCACAGTCATGCCGGCTTCCAGAATAGCAGATTTACTGCAGTCCAAGCTGGGCTGAGCTTCACTGGGTATGGAGCAGAAGTTTTAAGAGGGATCAGAAATCCCTATAAAGGTTTAGCACAGGTACTGGAACAGCTGTGTAGCTATAGCATGTCTATCGGGGTGAAAATGCTCCTTAGTATTAATAGTGACTGCGTTTGGGAGGGGCTGTTCCGCTGGGAGCTTTTAAGGAGAGCTGTCAGGTTACAGGTGGAATTGGGGTAGGATCCAGTGTGGTTATAACATAAACAATCAGGATAAAGATTTGCGGAGTGCACATTTTCCTTGGGTCACCATTTGCCAGGCACAAGCCAGGGCCAACTTAATATCACCCAGACAAGATTTCTGCTTGATTAATTAGTGGTGAAGCGAATTAAGCTCATTTAATCAATTAAAGATTATGCATTTGAGTCATTAGCTAATATTACGCCCGGGTGGATCATTCGAAGTTCTGGCAGGTAATTCAGCGGTTCCTGTATTTGAGGCGGCATGACCGAATGCTGCTGCCTTTGCCCTACCTCCCCCAGGTCATGGGAAGAACCACAAGGACGCTGCGTCGGTGCGGGCGACCCACCCCATCCCGGCGGCTTGCGGGATTTACTACTTCGAAGTGAAAATCGTCAGCAAAGGAAGGGATGGGTAAGCACTCATCAGGCGAATCACCAGACGGCCTCCGGAAGCGCCCCCTGCAGTCCGTGCGTGTCATTGCAGTCTCCTGTTGACCCTGCTGATTGTGGCCTGTTCTTCTTTGGCAGGTATATGGGCATTGGCTTGTCGGCTCAGGGGGTCAACATGAACAGACTGCCTGGTAAGTTTGGGTTTTGGGTTGAGGGTGGGGCTGTATGTGGGCGGAGCCAGGGGTGGGTTTTGGATGTGCACGTGGGTGTGTCCTTTGGTAGTGGGCCAGCTTTTTTGCACATAGAATCCTGTGATTCTCTGGTGAATGGGAGGCTCCTTTCTCTCGCTCCCTCCGGGACCACTTACCGCTCAGGTACGTCGTGCATGTGGTGGCCCTTGAGGCCATGTGACCCACACCCCCACACTGCACATGGCGGAGGTGACCTTTCAGCACGGGGGGGGGGGGCACTGTCCTTTCGCCATGTCCGTTTTTTTGCCTTTGCTGGTTCTCAGATAAACGTTTCTGCTAGTGGCGAAGCAGGAGACACGGGCCTGCATTTTTAATAAGTGTGGCAAGACGGCGCTGAAGCACTGATCCACCGGATCCCACCTCCTCCGGATTCCTGGGGGGTTACAGGCCAACCAGGAGCAGGCAATGGCCTCCCTGGCCAGACTGTCAGGGAGCCGGGGGGTCAAAGGGTGAAGCGGCAGCAAAAAGATCGCGTCAGCTCCAGAAACACGTAGTGATGCCGGAATGTGGCTGAACAGAGTCCCTTATGAATAATGGAAGACTGAGTAACACAGGATGTTTACAACTGACCTGTGAGGTAAGAGACCGTGAGCTCAGTGAAGGCCGTCCGCCTGTGTCAGGCGCGAGAAAACCCTTAATATGAAAATGAACTTTTATCTTCACGTGATCGCTAAAGACGTCCTGCATTTCCACGGGACAGGATCCTTAAGAAAAAAAAATGATGGACCCGGCAGTGAAGATGCCATGTGAGTCACATGACAAGTCTGTCATCCAGCCTGCTTCTGTCACATCGATACCTTTCAAATCCACGCCTGAATGTAAAACTTTCCGGCCTGAGGTGCAGAGGTCAGATGACGACATAGTGCTCGGATGCATCATTCATTCACCATAGTAACGGGCACCACAGTGCCCTGTGTACCGTTGTTCCCTTGCTATGTTAAACAGGGTTCGGCCTTGGCTCCTCCCTAAGCCGCGTGTGGTTGGTGGTGACCACCAGCCAACCGCTTCTCTTTGAGTGCTTCGTTCAAAACGGCACCACCTTTGGTCCAAAGTTAACAACGCACTTGATTATCAGACATTCATAATCAATAGTCTTCGAGAAGCAGAGGCTACTAGGGTCCTTGTATTGCTTTGAGGTGGCAAACCACTGAGCCCACCGGGCTTGACGAGAGGAGAGACGCTTGGCATTCTGTAGGTACTCCAAGTTATGGTGAT
>JAABNX020000021.1:22684671-22703250 GCA_015163995.2 Mormyrus lacerda | reverse complement strand
GTTTCAGTGCAATGTCCTGGATGGATGGATGGATGGATGGATGGATGGATGGATGGATGGATGGATGGATGGATGGAAGAGAAGTCCCGGTGATCGTCTCTGCAGCGACTTCTAAGTATGTACTCTGGCTTAGAATATCAACTTAATCCTTCATTATTTATGCATTTCAAATAACGTGGTGTGATCCATTTCGCTTCCAAGGCGATGCAGGCGCTGGGTTGCAGCATCCCCCGAGGCCGTGCGTTCACTTGCTGTAGATTGTCCCCCAAGTCGATAGAGGGCAGCAAACAAGCCCTCCGGCGTCGTGGGCTGAGCTCCAATGTGGCCAAATTGAAATCCGCTGGAATAATGGCGTCGAGAAAACGCAGTGCAGTGTGGCCGTATTTCCAGGACGGCGTGGATCCCAATAAGGCGACGTGCCTGGTGTGCTCGGAAACGATCCAGCACTGTGGTAATACCAGCAACCTGCTGAAGCACCTGCGATCGAAACACCAGGCGGAATTTGCCGACGTCGAGGCGAAAAGAAGGCCGTTCGAGGGGGCATCGGTGACGGCTTTCCACCATGCAATGGAGACCGGGGATTATCCAGGTATGTATCATACCGCGCACAGCTGGGTAACGATTAAGGACAAAGAAACCTTCATCTATACAAAGAAACATTCATGCATGTATATATGCACGCATCGTAAGTCATACACCGTCTGAGGTTTGGTCAGTCATATCTTCTTATACTTTGCTGTTTAATGTGTAAGAGAATTGATCGTGAAAACGCGTGATACTGACACCCTGATTTGTTTGCTGGGAAAACCCCAGTGTTTTATTAGAGTATTCGGCAATATGCGCTGTTGATCGGTATATATTTTTTTTTCTCCCGTAATCTCCCTTTTATTTCTGTATATGAGGTAGTTTTTCTTTGCACTCATTGTTAGTTTTTCTCCATATGTATCACAGATGTGCCGTTTACCTGACTTGTACGTAGCTTTGGATAAAAGCGTGTTAAATAAAGCGTGTAAATAAAGATATGCAGTCATACTTGATCTAGGTTCATTAATCACTAATCCAATTTTGCAAAAATAAATAATAATAATAATAATATCATCGTTTCCATCAGAAATACTGGACTCCGTAGCGGTAGAAGACGACGCAAAACATGAGAGATTCGCGGAAGAGGGATCGACCGCTGCCGACGCCGGAGCCGCCGCCGAGACCTGCTACCTGTCCGGAGCGACGTCCAAAAAGCGGAGCGCCGTGTGGACCTACTATCAGGATGACGAGGACGGCAACAAAGCGCTGTGCCTCATATGCCTGGAGAACATCCAGCACCGCCGCAACACCAGCAATTTGCTGAAACATTTACGGAAAAGACACCCTGCCGAGTACGCCGACGTGGAGGACAGGACAAAAAGACGACAGGTGGAGGATGGAGTGATCGCCCCGCCACCCTGCGCTTTTAAGCACCAGACGACTTTGCAAAACACTTGTAGAAACGCTACGAAATATCCAGGTCATTCATCTCCCGCTTATGCTTTTTTAGTGTGTTTTTGTTTCATGCTTAGAAATGAATCTCTGGCACTTATCTGTAATGGTGCGACCAGAGCGACAACAGAATTCACACTTGGGCTTTGCAGGCTTTAAAGGAGAATAAACTTGTCTCTCTCACTTGCAGATATACTGGAGGTTATAACTGTTGGGCAGTCTGAACAGGAGCAGATCAGAAGGGCCTTGGAACAGGAGGCTAGGGCCCTGGAGAGAGAGAGGGAGTTGACAGAGCAGCTGAGGAGGGCCCAGGAGCAGGAGGCCAGGGCATTGGAACAGCAGAGGGCGCTAACGGACCAGTTAAGGAGGGCGCAGGAGGAGGAGATGAAGAGAGCGCGCGAGCTAGAAGCCGGAGTGCTGCAGCGGGAGAGGCAGGCGATCGAGCAGCTGAGGAGGGCCCAGGAGCAGGAGTCCAGGGCCATAGAGAGAGAAAGGGAGGCGTTGGCGCGGATGAGAGAGGAGCTGGAGCGGGACCGCCGGCTCTTTCGGAGGCAGAGAGAGGCTGCAGGACAGGGCAGCCAGGGGGAGTTGACTCTCAAAACCGAGAATGCAGACCCTGGGCTGGAGGTGACGACGTGAAGGGAAGGGAGAGCGCGGACTCTACCGCCGGCGACGGCACGACACCGGGTGAGACGGCTTCAGAACCCGGACAGGTGAGCGGCGCCCGCGCCTCCTCACACTGCTACTCATACTTGGTGACCTGCAGCCATGAGTAACATTCTTCGTCTTCCTCATAGTGGAAGGAGGGAGCATTCCTGGGCTTTCCGTCCTGAATCCAGCCGGTCTCCCATTGCTGGCAGACCAGCTAACGCTGAATCCAGCCCGACTTGAGAGGAATCCAAACGACTCTGGAATAAGGCCGGGACTGTGTGCCCAGAGCTGTCCAGTCTGGGTGAATGAGAATTGTAATATGTTCTGTACAACGTTAGCTTTTTGGAAATAAATTAATTTGAACTGAACTTGACTGGCATATCGTGCTGCTCACGCAGGGCAAACATTTGTTACTGCAAAGGAAAGTGATGCTTTTGATATGCATTTTATAGTATGAATATGGGCATAGCCAGAAGTTCTGGGCCACCTGTCAAAATGTCTCCTTGCCCCCCCCCCCCAAATTTTATGTATAATTTCATATATGTAAGGGCACTTAGAAAATGCGCCGCACCCCTCTGACACACCAGAGTATAAATAATAATAATAATATATAATGGCTATTATATGTAGTTTTTAATGGCCCAGTATTGAAGGTCCTGACAGGACGTTTTTATCCTGACAGGTAAATATTATCATGTTAAGTGCGTGCTGGGATTTAAATGAATATGCAAACGTAATGTAAATGCCACCAGAGATTTTCATACACGACCACGCAGTGTGACAGTGGCCTGGAGTAAAGGCTCGATGGGAACTTGTCGGGTGAGTTTGATGCGGTCTGCTTCTCTCTCAGTGACGTCAGCGCTGCTATGCGGCTGTGTACCAGGGTCATTCTGTGTGCCTTCCTGCCAGGAACCTCTCGCCCATGACGTGCTGATTGCATAAAAGCACACACAGGCACTTCATGTTTTTCAAAGCAGAGATAAAATGGTCCACTAGAAATGCCACCACTGCCCCAGGCAAAGGGCAGAGATGCATTATGGGCCACAGCAGAGAGGAATGTGAACACTGAGGGTGCGTTCGAAAATGCATATTTACACAGTACATACATTTCGTTAGAAACCTACTACTTGATTTAATGTAGTACATACTGTATGTATGCATGAGGATAGTATGCATGCATGCAGATCCAGTATCGCAAAGGTGAGTACACCCCTCAAATGTGTGTAAATATTTTATTATATCTATTCATGGGACACAACTGAAGATGACACTTTGTTACAATGTAAAGAATCCAGTGTACAGCTTGTATAACAGTGTAAATTTGCTGTCCCCTCAAAATTACTAGACAGCCATTAATGTCTAAACCACTGGCAACAAAAGTGAGTACACCCCTAAGTGAAAATGTCCAAATTGTGCCCAGTTAGCCATTTCCCCTCCTCGGTGTCATGTGACTAGTTAGTATTACAAGGTCTCAGGTGTGAAAGGGGAACAGGTATGTTAAACTTCTTGTTATTGTTCTCACACTCTCTCATACTGGTCACTGGAAGTTCAACACGCCACCTCATGGCAAAGAACTCTGAGGACCTGAAAAAAAGAATTGCTGCTCTACATAAATATGGTCTAGACCATAAGAAGACTGCCAGCACCCTGAAACTGCAGCACAGCGGCCAAGACCATACAGCGGATTAACAGGACAGGTTCCACTCAGGACTGGCATCTCCATGGTCGACCAAAGAAGTTGGCTGAATGTGCTCAGCGTCATATCCGGAGGTCGTCTTTGGAAAATAGACATATGAGTGCTGCCAGCGCATGCATTACATTGTATCAAAGTGTCATATCTTCAGTTTTGTCCCATGAAAAGATATAGTAAAATATTTACACAAATGTGAGGGGTGTACTCACTTTTGTGAGATACTGTATATTGCGGTCACCAGCTTACATATTAAGTGATTTCTAATGTTTTCTAGTAATGTGACCTAACCCCTACGGCAATTAAAAACTGTTAAAAACCATCAATGAAAAAAATACATGTTTACTAATGTAACTGGGTTTTGTTTTTAACTTAAATTTGTAAAGGTAGCACATCCTCTGCAATTGCAACGCTCATTCGCGGAACGTAGCATGTCATGCGGGTGTCATTCACCTACCGTTTCCTTCATGCTGAAAATTCGGACATATTGCTGACTTTGCATATTCTAATTTGCCTACTACATAGCAAACACAGTATGCGGTTTTGTACGTACCCCGAGCATCTAAGGATCATAATAAAGCTGCTTCTGCATATGAAACGGGATATGGGTATGGATCGGGAGCGACAACGGATCACCACGCTCTGGAGGAGTCCCTACAGCACTGCTCGATTTCGCCGAAAATCTGAAAATTATACCCTGCAGCCGACATCGGTTCCCGTAATGCTTAACACATCGAGTTGCGACAGCGGGATTACATACACATAATTACTCGGCGTGTATCACGAAACGCAGCCTTAATAGGGTCACCAACCAGCGCTAATAGATGTTGCGTAATGATGCGAGGGTTGCCCTAATGCGACAGGGCCGGATTCCCAGAAAGCTTTGCACTCGGCCTATGAATAATTACCATAATTATCAGTAGAGAGCGGCAACAGTGTTCAGGAAATGGTGTGTGCGGGGGCAGGCCTGACACACACTTCCCTCTGTGCATTCCGCATTTTTTTTTCTTTGTTAATAACCCAGCAGGTCGGGCGGTTGGGGGGATTCAGCCCCCACACACAATAGAGCCATTGGATGCCGGGGGCCTGGAGACAGAACCACCTTTGTGCCGCGCTGCCCCAGGCCGCCTCTCCTCTTACAAGGGAGAGGAGCGAGTCAAGGGACAAGTCAGCCATTCTGCCATTAGCATAATATTATGCTGTCTGAGGCGAGTTTTGTAGCACTGGAGGGAGCAGAAGTGACACACACAGGGCACTGGGTAAACCCAACACCCCCTCGCCACCTGCCGGCTGCTGTCGTCTGCTCCGGCCGCCACTGGACCATCCAGACTTTGCCCCCTCTTGGGAGAGAGCGGCCCCTTTCCCAACAATCCATCTCTTCCAGCCCGGCCAGATGATTTGGCAGAAAGAGGCGAATATAGAAACAGCCCCAGTATTGATCCAGAACAAGGGCACAAACCAGGGGTGATTCAGGGGGGCATAAGAGGAGCCAACCCTATCATTAGCCAATGAAATGTTTTGAATCGGTGAGTGACAGAGGATTGGTACACTGCAGGCCAATCAGCTTTCAACTAGGGCCATTACCCCTGTGGTCCCACCCCTATATACACCCCTGGCCCAAAGAACCAGAGAAAGAGAGCAGCATTCTCCTTCACAAAGCCCTTTGTTCTCAGATTTTTTTTTCTCACTCACACACTCACTCACACACACACACACACACACACACACAGCCTGAACAAGGCTGCTCCATTCACATACTTATCTGTCCATCATCTGTAACCTAATTATCTCCACTGACCCTGTCAGACTGCCCTGTGTAAGAAGGTGCATATGGGCATGTATGTTACACATAATGAGGACATACTATACTGCAATGGGTTGGCGTCCCATCCGGAGTTAGTCCCTGTCTTGATCCTGTATTTTCAGGGATAGACTCTGGACCCCCTGCAATCCTGAACAGGGTTAGCAGCTAATGGATGGATGGATGGATGACATATTACACACCAGCCTTTCCCAAACTAGTCCTCAGGACACACTAGAGAGATCTACATTCTTGTTTTTATCCCAGTTCCCACAACACCTGACCCAAGCAATCAGGAGCTCTAAATAGCTTACAGGTGTGCCAGGAACTGGGATAAAACAAGAATGCGGGTCCGTCCAGTGAGCCCAGAGGACTGCTATAACTACAGTTACACAGTTTTGGTCTCAGTCAGCAGAGATGAGACGGAGGGACCTGGAGACTGACTGCTGACCCCAACCCCCCAGGTAAGAGGCCATTAAATGTCCCAAATCCCAAAGTCATAGGTCAATAAGTCACCCAAATAGATTTCAGCATTTAAACTCTCTGCACCCGACAATGAACCAGAAATCCAGATCCATGCGGTATGCGCCGCGCGCCCCCAGACCTGCGGGATGCCACGTGCACCGTTCCTTCATTTCAGAACATGTGAGCTGCAGAATAAGACAAACCAAAAACTTTTTAAAAATAGTTTATTGTCTTTAAATTATAGTGTTCTCTAATCAGCATACATTTATGTAACATTCACAGCATTGTACACCCAAACCCTTCATTAAAGATTCATTAAATAATATAAATAAGTTCCTCTTATTTCTGTTTCCTAGTAGACAAAGAAGTACGAAGCGATCATGTCGTCTTGTGAATTCTCATATACAAATAGAAGTACAAGAGTATGAAAAATACTGTCCGTGTTTTTGGTACAGATACAAAAACATCCCTACAAAAATCCCCCCAGATATATATATATATTTTTAAAAAAAAAACTCCCTTTATTTTCTAAGTACTCTAGTAATGAGATCAGTAGAAAAAATGGGTTGTTAGTTGATGTGCAAGTTCATATAACTGGCATTTCTGTCTGAAACTGGAAAGTTTGATGTATGTAGAGTCATTTACATTTCCTGTAAGTGAATCCAGCAATTCATCCACAAATTTGTTTCTTCACCGTGGTATTACTCAGTTTACATCTCACTCCGGTGTACTTACTGTTCCCTGTCTTTCCTTAGCATTTCATCTCTGACCTCATGTACTCAGCAGTCACCTCTGACCTCTGACCCTTAGGGCAAATGGGATGTACATAAATTGAAACTGATTTCTGTCAGTGATCAGACTGCAGAATCAACCTTAAAGAAAATATAAAAATTTAAGCATATTCTTATGCAGCCTTCATACAAGTTATTTTCAATGGGGTGGGGAAGGGGGTAAACAGCAAATGGGGGCTCTTGCAAGTGAACTTCACAGGTTCCTCAGGAACTCCGGCCTCCGCACCGGTAAAATGCCAAAATCATGACCTAGAGTCTAAAAAGCACAGAGGTACAGGCCCTGCCCAGATTCATGCATAACGACCACACCCCCCGTCTGTGTCACGCAGCCGTTATCGTAACGCTGTCTGAGCAGGCAGCCCGTGGCATTCGTGATCCATGTACAGAGCTTTTCAAACATGACAAGAATTTTCCCCTCAGAGATGCACTGGGCCTAGAAACACAAACATTCCGAGGTCACAGTCTGCCCGGGAAACAACCTTCAATATTTGCATTTCCTTCTTGCCTTATATTTTCAGATGGCAGAAATATTTAGCATAAAACGTATTTGTCAGTAAAATGCCATGTATACGCAAGTAAAAGACTTCAAGAGCTTTAAAATGGCCCACAGCCATGCTTGTTCCAGATCCTAAACATAATCCCTAAGATAATTATATCCGCTTGGAATTCTTCACCCAAAAAAATGTGGTAATCTGGAATGTGATGTGCTCGTATTAAAAGTGTGACTGGGGAGATTATTTATAAATCATGTTAAATATACAGTGGCCGGTGTGACGTGGGGTCCGGAAATGGCACACGTCGTGCCCCAGAGAAGAACGTCTCCATGATGAAAGTGGAACATTCTAGAAGGCCAATGGGAGGAGTGGGTCAGACAATATGCCTTTTAAAGGGCGTCTAAATAAACATGATTGGCTTCTAACGTAATTTCATAAGATTCACTAATGAAAACAATGACTGCAATGGGGGGGGGGGGGGTGTTGTTTCCTCATCACGTGACTATGATGTGATCACCGTGTGAAACACAGGGGGCAGGATTAGATATACCGATAGATGTGAGATATCCCACCTGCCCAGCACTTAATTGCATGAGGGGTTCTGGTGGGGATGAGGAAAAAGAACGGGGCTCATATGACACCTAGCTTATTGTACACATTTGACTCCAAATTACCACTAGGGACAAAGTTCAGCTCTCGAGTCTGATGGCCATTCCTTCCACCGTTTGCTGAAACATTATCTTTTCACTGCAAAGAGTGGATGTACTAGCAGAGTTCTGGAGCACCTGGATCAGGAAACGATCAACTAACTCGATGATGGGGGGTGGGGGTGGCCCTGACATTAAACAAACTGCTTTGTGGGTCAGAACATTTTGATCCAATCAAGACTTTCCCACCATAGGTTTTTAAAATCACCACACATTCGGCTGTGCGTGGAGCCATATGTGAGTGAGTGTGTCTCAAACAATTGAGGGCTGATTGTGAACTTCACCGTGAGTAACCTACCGATCCAGCCATATCTCCCCACTCCTCTAAACATCATACATCATTTAAAACAAAGTGACTATAGTACCTACAGGCCTCTAAGTCTTGGGGGGTCTCCTGCTCCCTCCCCATCGTATTCAGGCAAACCCTTCATGCTACATTCTCACAATATCATTAGTATTATTGTTGTTGAAAAAAAAAAAAATGTGTTTCCGACTCCACCGATTGTTCCTCAAACCTCATGCAAACGCAGTGAGAGCCGACGTGTGGGGCTTTTGTTTATAGGACATTTCTAAGGACAACATGAAAATGAAAGTGAAACTGAAGGTACCAAGAGACCGAGTGTCCTGGACGGTCAGACATCGCCTGTACATTTATAATAAAAGGAAGCTTTTAAAAAGGCAGGAATAAAAGGAAGATACAGGACGTTTAGAAAAGCGGCCAGAGAGACGAGGGCAGGAACAGTGAGCAGGTCACCACACTGGTGCGTTTCACAGACCGAACAGCAACGCATTGATAGTGCCATTACCCTGATTAAAGGAACTAGGGGGAGGTTTCCTGTAGGATCCTGCAGTGAGGCCTCCTACAGCCCAATGACTGGGAAGCTAATGCTCTAATGAGTCTCCATCCGCAGTAAAACAGGATCCAGTATCACGCTTTCAGAGGAATCTGGCCACCAGTCAATAGTCTGCTTCACACGGGGCGTGCGATCGATGCCGGCACGCCTCGCAGAGCTCCCACTCCGCACGAACGCCCAGCAGGTCCATTGCAGTGTGGCGAAACCAGTTAGTACACACTAAGGCTAGTCCAGCTCCCCACGGTGCCTTGGAAAGTCTTCCCGGGATCACGGCATGCCGTTGCCGATCCAAATGGCACCCCTTCTCCACTCAATTACATGTCTGGAATGTGGTTTGCCAGCATGTGGACCGAACCAAACTGTCACAGCCACGATGTGACACCAGGCTGTTACGGGGATTATTAATCAGGTAACCGGGTCTTCTGTAGTTAAACAAGGTCAGTTGAGGTAATGAATTAATTCAATTATTTAACAGGGAGTAGATGTTTATGGGTGTGTGGAGGCTTATATAGATTTTAAGATTCCAGTTCCTTCATGACTTTTCATGGCAGTCCAAACTCCTCCCACCTATAGAAAAGGGGAGTGGCATGCTGTAGGGAGGGGGGTCCTGGTGTGGGGCTTCACAGTGTGATGATGTTGCCGTCCTCATGCATACTCTCCGGGCTGCTGCTGGCCTTGCTGGGGCTGCCGTTGTGTGTGGGGGTGTTGGGGGTGTTGAGGGAGCTAAGCGAAGCTTTGCTGTCAGACAGAGAAGCACTGTGTAGGGAGGCACTCTGGGGGAGGGGCTCCAGCGTGGCGGCTGCCACCAAAGCGTCGCCATGGCTGCCGTTGCCATTGACGACAAAGGTGGTAGGCAGATAGGGCGGCAGGCTGTCGCTCTCAATGATGAGGTCCCCATCTTCATCGCTATCCCCCTCCGCCATGCTGCTGTTGCCGAAGTGGTTCATGTACTGGGAGGCGGGGCTGGGGGTGGAGTCCTGGGAGAAGCCCGAGCCAGAGCTGTTGCCCGAGGCCTTGCTGCCACGCACCACATTGTTGCGCTGGTTGGCCGGCTTGACCGTCACTATCAGGTTGTGGCTATTGGCCACCATCATGTCCGTTACCTGATCGAGGGACTTGCCCGCCACATCGATGCCGTTGACCTCCAGGATCTCATCATTGATGGCCAACAGCCCCGTGCTCTCGGCCAGGCCACCCCGTACCACGCGGGAGATGAAGACGCCCGGAACCTTCTCCACACCCTGCGGAGTGACGCGCATGCTCAGCCCATCACGGATGTAGAAGCCCAACGGTTTATCAGAGCCGTGCTTGTGCAAGCGCACCCGCCGGTGCGTCTCGGGCAGGATATCCACGTCGATGATGGAGGAGATCTGCCGGAAGTCCTGGGGATGCCCGATCAACAGCGTGGGCTTGTTCTTCTGCAAAGCTGGCCGCAGGCCCGGCAAACCCTTCTTCTTCCTCTGCAGAGAGTTAGTCGCAAACACCATGGCTTCGTCCTCATCTGCAGAAGAGAGAGTAGCCAGGGGTGAGCGAGGCCTTGCACAGTAAACAACAGGTTTAGACCAGAGGGTTGGAATTCATGACCTCCTGGATCAAAGTCCATCACAAAAAGTACCAATAAAATTACTAACCATGACAAGCATGAGAAGATCCCACTGATTCGCTCACCGACGACAAAATCCAACTTAAATGCATTAAATACAGTTGCTTGCCAACATAACTGGTTTCCCTCGGTGAAGCTTACTTCACAAGCAAAATGTTCAATGTCTGCTCACTAAAAATTGGACCAAATTGGAGGGGATCCCCTGCTGTCTGCTGATGCTCAAAACCCAATAGTTCTTGGCAGCTCTGTATTTACATCTTATTTGCCATTTTCTTCTTATTTTTCCATTCCTATTTTTTCTCTTTTCAGTTGGTTTATCTAATATTGTATTTCCCAGTCCAAGCCAAGTTGGGAGGGAGCAAAAATATGAATTGTCAGGGAATCCAAGGACTGAGTTAAACACTGTGCTAGTAGATTGTTTACTTATGTTTCTCATTGCCAGCAACATGTTTTAGAAAAAAAAAAGGCTCAGTGGGTTAGGACTTGTAACCATGATAGGAAGGTCCTTGAAATCCCAGGATCAGCGGAGTGATGTCGCCATTGGGCGCCTGAGCAAGACCTTTAACTCCTCAGTTCTGCTCACTGGCTGACTCTGTACTATGACCCATGAGACATACATAGACTGAAAGACTCAATGCTGGTCCCAAACAGAGGGGTCAGTCACACTTGTACACTGCAGGAAGTGAAACAACTGCAAAGCCTACTTTCCTTTAGAGAATATAGAGATCTAACCAAGACAGACAAGCTCTCTGCCTTGGTGAAAAGCCAAAGGGAATCCCACAAGTTGAGGGTGACAGTGCTGTCCAGACAACAAAATTACCTCACCATCTGGAACAGTTTGTCTGCGGCAGTAACTGCATATCTGATGCCACAAGTAGGTACCCCCAAGAGACAGTACTTTTATCGCTCCTGTTTACACCACAGACAGACACAAGTCTGTGCCATTGCAAATCTTCAGAAGTTCTCCAATTACTGAAGATCACAGCATGCATTAAAGAAACAGAGTGCAGAAGTCTGCAACTCCTGGGGAATTGGGAGAGATCAAAAACGTGGACCATCTGGGTGTCCCCAAGGACTGGGTTGAGAAACACTGTTCTACAGGCTAATATCAGGGGGAAGGAGGCCAAGCTCATCTAAGGAAAGCTCTCAGGTCACAGGACTCCTGGGGAGCAGCAAAGGAAGGAATAACGGGTGTCCACACTGCATTCCAATCTCTCGACAGGGAGCTGCTACAGGTGAGGAGAACATTCCGCTTATGCAGTTCTCTGGCCATGCTCTGCTCGTACTGCATAAGGCCTCCAGTCTCCCAACAACCTGGCAGACCACCGGATCGTCCACATTTCCATGTTACATTTACTAACAGACCATCGTTGGAGGGGGGGGGAATATTGTGCTGAGGCTTTTTTTTGTAATACTGCTGCATAACAAAATCCCCTCCCTGGAAACCAATAAAGGTTTACTGTATGGTGTGCAGAGTCACCTCCAGGACAAAGGTATTCAGACAAGAGGTACAGCCATCCATCCATGTACCGTCTACCCAGTGCAGGGTCACAGTGTGATGTACAGCTAACAGCAAAGTAAGCTTCAGTGTTTGTTGCCAAGATTATTAGATTATGAGCTAAAATGACCTTGGAAAAATCAGCACTATCACTCCTACAGAGTCTCCCGTGCCTCAGACCTGGCTGTCGGGAAGACATTCAAGCAAAGGACATAACAGTCCAATCACCACATGACTGTCTGCAGCTCAAAATAAGCAGCTTTACTCATGCATACAGGGTCCGTCACCACAAAATGTGAGCTTTAGTCTGATTACCAACACGCGGCTCCTGTTGGTTAGCAGAAAAAAAGGCTCACCTGACCAAATCAGATTACACTCGCATAAAGAAAATGAAAAAAAAAAAACAAGGGCAATACAGCCATTTTCTCCCCTGCACCACTTGGTTCCCCTCCAGGAAGCACAGTGGGCCTGCCCCAGCTGTCCTCCACCGATGAATTCCGCCTTCGGCCACATCAGAAAGCTGCCCCCCCCCCCCCACCTGAAATAATATTAGGACGAGCGAATTGGCCAGCTGGGCATGCATTTTTCATGCCGGGCTCCTGGGGAGACACCTCTATTCCATCAGCCCCCAGGACACAGGGACAGGAAAGGGCCTTGAATGGGACCCTAGAGTGAACCTGCTGACCCCCCCCCCCCAAACCGCGGCACTTCGCCAGGCACGAGAGGACAAGGCGCAGCCCAGACTTATTATTTTTAGAGCGTGCACCACGGCAGAAGCAGCATTGGATTCGTTACAATCCTATGGGACACGGGGTGGGGGGGTGATATTTCAGTTATTTTTAAATGCCGAGCGTGTACAGTAAGGAGACAGGTCTGGGTAAAGCTATACGGGTAACTGATTGGCATAACTAATCACTGCTGGCCTAACTGAGCGGGTGATGTCACAGGGGGAGCCGTTGTCCTATATGTTACACATGTTATATAATGCTAAAGGCAGGTCACTGAGTGAGCGCCACCCTGTGGATATGGGTAGCATTGCTGTAACAGAAGCAGCACAGGTGACACTTGGGGCTCAAGGGCAGGGGGATTTGGGAACCGGACCCATCCTGCAAAGTGCCGGTATAAATAGAAAGCGGAGATGGACACGGGGAGGGAACGAGACGGATGGGCTCCTGTTTACATCAGCCACTGGCCAGATCCGGTGGCGTGCGGCCCCCAGTGAACCCGAGGATGCCGGGAAAATCCCCCCCCGTGTCCAGAGGGCCATTCCATCTCCCAACACAGCCAACAGTTAATATCACAATAAATAGAATAAAGTGGATTGTGTCTCCTTCCTGAAGATCTTCAACTCACGGTAGGAACAGTAGCCTCCAGATTGACAAGTGTCTTGGGACAACTCCTGTGAAATAAACTGAAGAGAACTGGACGGCCACTGCAGAAAGGCCGTATCCCACAGATCCATGTACACTGCTATATGCAGCGACTGACCAGTTCAGGCTGAGAGCATCGGCTACAGAAGGCCCCATTGATCCGTTTTAGACATAAGCTCCGCCTAATCCAGCAGACTGCTGGGCTGGAGCTGTAGGATCTCATATATTACATCAGCTTAATCAATCTAGACACACCAAATACACTGCTAGCTGCCTGAGAGGGGGCGGGGAATTTGCCATACGCAAACGGGAATTTGAGGGGTAACAAAGCATCGGGAAGAAATCTTTGATCTTTAAAAAGGAGAACTGAAGTCATCCTGTAATCTCTGCCCATCCCTGACTTCCCAGAATTTCCTCCACCACCAAACCACGACCACACAGTGTGCCTGGCCCATCTCACAAACCTGGGGAATGTCCCGAGGCAAGCAATTATGCGCGAACCATGCAGCGTAGATGTACAGTACGCGGTTACAGATATGCTGGCTCATAGCCGGGTGGATGTTGGTTCAAATCCCGGGAGACCCCCAGCCGTTGTATCCAAAGAATCGGCATCGCTCCAATAAAACATACAGCTATATAAACAGGCATCACTGCGATCCACCTTAGCTAAAAAAGTATCAGCTAAACATTGAAAATATTAAGGGACGAATCTGCAGCTCACACAGGCCACCGTCCCGGAGACTGGTTCACATGTTTCTTTTGCAGGACGCTTGGTTACACCGCACTAGATGTGAAGTCATTCAGAGCTTTTGTTGGCTGATCCCTGGACCTCTGTACTCTCAAAGAGTCCAAGTGTGAGTAGGGTAGTCTCTGCAGTGATGGAACTCCCAAAAAAATCACATGGCAATGAATTTACTGCACAAAAATTAAGTAAAAGCAATGCATGGCTTTTTTTTTTTTTTAAAGGATTGTGCAGATCAGGGTGGGTGACTGTGATGGATTCAGTAAATTAATAAAAATGGGGGGGGGGGGCAAACGTGTTAAAGTTCAGCAATTTTAATAGCGTGTGATACAACTGAGAGGCAACACCTGCATCATGCATTCTGGAGTCTGAATAATTGCCGGTAATCAAAATGCACCAAGACGTGATGTTACAGGCAATAGCATAACCTGACTATTACGTTACTGGAATATTTTGGATGTCAAATTATTCAATTTGCATGCTTGACTGTGCAGGGATGCATTTTTGTACACACTCTGGGAACCAATACATGGTCTACAGTGGGGGGCTTTTTGTGGTTCTCTTTAAAGGGCCGATTCGAGGACTTTAAGGCAGGGGGCATGAAAGGGGCTATAATTCATAGAGAGGCACCAGCCTCATCATTAGCCAATGATGTGTTGGGACTCTGGGGGCCAATCAGCTTTCAGCTGGAGCCATTTATGATGCTCTATAGCGAGAAGCTGAATGTAGCCCAAGGACCTGAGCCAGGTGCCGCGTTTGCCCTCAGTGCACATTCATTTCTCATTTTACAAGCCGCTCGTTATTTAAGCCTAACCTAGACCACCTAGACCAGGTTGCCGTCATCAAGGTCAGAGATGCAGTATCTTCCTCAAACTCCACCCAGCATGTTTAATTACGTGAACCTCTTCCATGTTCGCAGACAGCAAACTGTTGGTGGTGCTGGTGGTGGGGGGTGGGGAGGCAGTTAACATGGTGGGTGGCATGGTGGACATGCTGCACTTAGTTTACTGGATCATCAACTTGCCACTGGGCTAAGCCCCACCCATCTCTCCCAGTAAATGATTACATAATCACATGTACAATTTGTTTTTGGGGGGAGGGGGGGGGGATTGTTGCTATAGCCTCAACAACTTTGCCTGGCTAACAGGACAGCGAGGCTGTCCCACTGACAGGTTGTGGGATGAGGAAATACAGCTGACTGGGCAGTATCGACACCCCGCACTGCGTAAACACACAATATGTCGCAGGGCTGACATGTCCACCCCCCAGCAAAGAGCCAAATCCAACACATGGATAAACTGGGGGACACTTACCCAGTGTGACCAGCAAAGGCAAAAAACAGGCAGAACAGCCCTGGTAACGGAGCGGGGAGCGTAGGAGTGACGTTTAAAGCAGTCAGCATGAAAATTATTCAAAATTCAAGGTTTTAAATCTAAGTCAGCATTAAACCATGACTGAAGCTGCCATACAGCAGAATTCAGGGGTGGCTTCACTCCATGAAGTTCACTGAACTGTGAGCAGTGTGTGTGAGTGCGTGTTCCTTCCTACAGATTGGAAGGACATTTGACAGACAACCCACTAGAGGGTGCTAAAGAATACATCCCACACATGCCTGTACACACAGAGCAAAAATTTTGGAAGGTCCAAGTCCTTCAATTTCCAGCCATTCTAACAAAAGCAGAGCATCCCAGTATTATCCTGACTTCCATCCATTTATTTTCTGAAACTGCTTATCCTATTCAGGGTGACGGGATTCCGGAGCTCATCGCAGGGCACAGTCACACAGTCACACACACACAGACACACACCTATGGGCAATTTGGAAACTCCAATTAGCTTCAGCATGTTTTTGGACCGTGGGGGGAACCAGAGGACCTGGCGGAAATCCCACGACGACACGGGGAGAACATGCAAACACCACACACACAGAACCCAGGTGGAGACTGGGACCCAGGTCCCAAAGGTGTGAGGTGACAGCACTAACCACTGTACCGCCATGCTGCCCCAAGTATCCAGACTCCAAAAATCAATTTAAATGTAAAATAGCCCACCAATAAGTGCCACCTGGAGTAAAATTAGATTCTGATTTGTGGCGTATATACATTTACATTTCAAAGTGGATTTACGCCGTGCCGTCATTCCAGAGGGCCGTGTCAAACTCCTCTGTGTCCTCATAAATAATGGGCGCTTAGCAGAGCGACATACTCTGTACTGCCAACTCAGATTTACGCAGAACATCGGGATTATTTAACAATCTGGCACTCCGCTTTGCCGCGTCGCCAGACATACGAAAGAACGCCGGCGTCCACAGCGACGGCGGCGCGGGAAGCGGGCCTGCCCACAGCGAGCGTAGTCACCTCTGCCGTCACGGCTCATCAGCCGCTGTACTCACATGAATAATGGATCGATGCTAAACAGACACCAAAGCGTACTACACCTTCTTCATGGGTTCCAAATAAACACGACTACGGCTGCAGAAATGCCACGGTGGAATAGCGGCGAGCTGCAAAACCCAGGCCCCTCCCAGTCTGCACGGGTTCTGTTAAAATGTGGCACGCAAAAGAGACGGGGAGGGGGTAAAGGGACAGTTCCCAAAAGGCACTGACACAATAGGATGTCAGCTATTTGACGTATGGCATGCAAGCTATTTAGACAATCATTCCGGATAAGAGGTATTTCAAACAAGGTTGGGGAAGGACATTGAAAGACGTCAGTCTGCGTGCATCTGAACACGTTTACTGGTTATTTGAAAGGGTGACGGGGCTAACAGCCCTTGGAGATCACGGCTGACGTTTGACTTATCCTTTCTCCCGAGCTCCCTTTGTGCGACGTCTCGTCGTGCTTTCTAAGACATTCTTTCTCGATCTGTCACCTGAAATTCATAGGGACGAGTCACCCGGGAACAGGCTGTCGTGGGACTAATGACTCATGTGTGGTGATAAACCTGTCAACACTAACTGGTACAGAGAACTAACCACAGCAAGATTAACGGCCCAAACAACTACACTGTAGTTCAATTTAATCGGAGCGGTTGATGGTGACCCAGCTCACCCCTCCATGATCACTGGGGGGGAGGGGGGGGGGGGGGGTCATGGAATTGTTCAGCCGTATGATCACCAAGGGCATTATGGCAAAACGGATTCAGTGACCAGGCCCTAACCCATTTTCTGGAAGAATCCACCGGAGCTGACATATGATCATGTCCCACCTCTGCAGAATTCAGCCAGCATTGCACAGGCACAGTGAAAATGAACCCCGCCCCCCCCCCAATCCCCAGGGGCTAATAAAATTTACAGAACCCGGCAACAGGCAGGCATTCGAGTTTCCACTCCGCTAATTAGCCCATCAAGAAAATTACTCTGTGGTCAGGCGGCACTTCAAAGGTTTGTAAAAGGAGATTATGCGGCTCGAGACCGAGAAACACACCTGAGTGGAAAGTCTACCAGTGATTGTTTATATATACATAAACATTTCCAGGACTAATAGAGATTTATATGGAACTTCAGGAGTTATTTTCAGTATAAGGTGCTCCCTGGAGAGGACAAGTGCTCACAGGAGAGGACAGGTGCTCACAGGAGAACGAAAACCAGTATACTAAAGATGTTCCTCAAAACTGGCAAAGAAAAAAAAAAACTGTAAAATGCTGCAAAATACCATTAAAGCACAAGAAAAATGGACGCAGACATTTTATGGAGGAACAAAAAATTTCATATGAACATAAATTAACAACCCAGAATTTTTCAGGGGTAATATCCATTAACCTGCAGACAGTAACAAATACAAACACTGGTTACAAATACCCAACAAACTCTCTAAACAACATCACCAGGCACCTGCCCCCCCCCCAGTGGCTAAACAAAATACTCACGGCCTGCCTGTCCTACATCTGACACTGACGCCACGGGGATGGAAACGGCAGGATATAGTTTTGGTGGCGCTCTGGTGATGTGTTAATTTAGTATCTTTGCTAATTAGCAAAGAAAGGAGTCAAACAAAGGCATCCGCAGGGCTCGTCCGGTGGGGGGGGAGGAAGAAACAGCAGCAGAACACAGAGTGAAAGATCAGAAAGTCCATGATCTCAGACAGATGTGGGGGGGGGGGTGGAGCTGTGCATAAGGGCGCTTAAAGAAGCCCACGGAAACTGACAGCAATGCTGACACGTACTGAGGGCGGCGGACGTACGCACACACGAGAATCCCCCGATGGGACGCAGCATGAAGATGAAAGTACATATTCCTCAAGAACGACGCCAGATAAACGCTGCCCAGAACATTCCGGCAGGCTGAGACATGGCGGGGACTTCAGCCCTGAGCCACAGGACCGGAGACTTCGCGACGTTCCACATGCGCAGCCACACATACACAGAACACAAAGACATTCCACATGCTGTGACACACACACACACACACACACACACACACACACACACACACACAC
>JAABNX020000021.1:22668602-22684571 GCA_015163995.2 Mormyrus lacerda | reverse complement strand
CACAGAACACAAAGACATTCCACATGCTGTGACACACACACACACACACACACACACACACACACACACACACACACACACACTCGGTCGTAGGGTGCTGCAGGCATACAGGTGACCATTATCACCCCCACAGCACACAAAACCACACCACCCCCCCAAGGCCTGTAGGGGGTGCAGGTCAGCGAGCAGAGAGCACACGTGGTAACACCCCCCAATGCCAAGCTTGTATCCGAGTGTCATTGCTCAAGTATCTGACACACGATCCTGCCAACAGGAAGCAGGCTAGAAAAACAGCGAGCTGACTGCAGTCTATCCTGTCCCGTCTCCATTCCCTCTGCCCCCACCAGAAGGACAGCGGCTGTCAGCATATGATGAGCAGGGCCTTTAAGGACCAGGGTGCCGGCATGTTGAACCAGGTCCCATGGAACCCAAAAACCCTGAGGTCTGGTACCACCCTGTGGCCATCTGGACCCCCTCCTCCATCAGCACCCCATATGCCCCCCCACACATACACAACTCTCAAACAAGTGGCAGGAGCATGTGTGTGTTAGGGAGCACAGCAATCTCATTGCAGCTTGTCATGTGACCAATGACTTAAGCACACCACCTGAGGTATGGGAGGGCGAGGTCAGGTGACCAGACGGAGGCAGACTGGCGGTCATATGACCTCAGATTCGGGGCTTCTGAGACACAGCTAATGGGGTTTGTGTGGGATTAGCTGCTGGGGCTAATGAGCACATGCTAATCCCGCTCCAGCGTAATTACAGAGGCTGGCAGATTCAGAGGCAGCGTGGGGCTGGGCAACAGGGAGAAAAAAGTAACGAGACAAGAACCATGACAGGCCAGGCTGCCAAGCACCCTGCTTTTCATCTCCAGACACCCGCTCAGGTGAATTAGCGACAGTCTGCTAACCCCAACCTTCACAGAGATTCCCAAAGGCTCCAAGCGGGACCGACGGTAACCCATGCCAGAAACCCGTCAGCCAGGGTAACGACGCACGTCAACATACAAACAGCCATGCAGTACCCCAGCTGACCGGAGCTGAACATAACCACCGACCTCTCAAGAGTAACCTCCCCTCCTCTTCCTCCAGAGAGTGGGGGGCACTAACAGCTCCGCATGTTACTTCTCCTTCCGGCTCAAATCGAGGTGCGAGCAGCCACTGACACCGAAGTCAGAGACTCTGCTCAAGAGCGAATTCGGTGTGAAGCCACAGCGACAGCTGCGGTGACAGGGTGTGTGTGTGGGGGGGGGGGAAACGTGTCTCGCCTCATTACACGCCCTGTCAGAGTCTGGTGAGCCCCCCACCCCTCTCCCTCACTCACACACACACACACACACACACACACACACACACACACACACACACAATCCAGCTAAGGGTAACTGCAAAACATGGCTTCTCATCTCTCTGCCTTTCATAGTGGCGATGCTTTGCTTTACAGGGGGGTCAGATAGACACTCCTTGCAAAAAGACACAGGGGGTTGACACAAGTAAGTGTTCAGACACACAGTGAGGCAGACAGACGGACCCACCTGTCTCCTGATTCATGATCCGCAAGAGCAGACGGCAGGCTGGCTGTCTGTCGTGGGGTTCAGCCTCAGCCGCGTACATGGGCCAAGTGTCAGGCAGACTGTAATCCCAGAAGCCAGACAGCCTGACCTCCCTGGGCCCAGCGGCCCGGAACGCGTCTCTAACCCTCCGGAGACCGGAAAGCCTGGCTGCAGACTAAGCCTAGGCCCGTTTACCAGAAGCAGCTGAGGAACCGGCCATGATGGGCTTCACGCCCAGGCCCCTGGTCCTCTGCCGTGGGCCGGACCCGCCAGTACTGGACCAGCACCAAAGCCCATTAGGAGACGAAAAGACAGTCAATCATCCAGACTGCAGCACTCACAGTGTAGCCCACAAGGATGCTGATGCTCTCAGTCAGACCTTCAGAACAGCCACTTTAAAGCCACAGCAAGTTTTGTACATAAAATATTTTAATTCCTGTCCCATTTAATTCCTTGTGACAGTCACTACCTAAAACTGCAAGATGGCCCGGTTGTTGTACCTCTAAACAAACCACTTTAGCCATTGGGTCCTGTTAAATGCACAGTCGCACAGATGGGTGACCCCAAAGGTCGCCTAAGATAAAACCAAATCGGCTAAACAACTCTGCCATGGCAACAGGAGTACGGTAGCTTCCAGAAAGATTAGGTAACTCATAGCCATTACCAACAGTGGGGAGGGGGGGGGGGTGTCTGAGAGCCAGCAGGAGGCCTCACCTGTGATGTCTACACTGAGGAATTCATCTTGAAAGCAAGATCAGAAGCCATAGAACAGAGAGCTGCGATGAAAAGTGTGAAACCCCACAGCTGGGGTAAAAATCTAAACAACGCAAGGTGAGAACAAAGCCCCCACTTCACTTGAACATACACCATCAACCCCCCCCCCACCCCAAACAACAAGTCCAGCACAAAGAAAACCAGTTTCCTGTCAAGAGCAGATCATGAAAACGGCAGATGCCCATGCATTTATTCACACAAGTGCCCATTGTTCTCCTACTCTATGGGTTCTTACGCGTGAAAACGGAGAATTGCGGATCACTTGCGGCGCCCTGAAGATTATTACAAATGCAGAACACTTGGGATCATCGTTACTAATTAAACTACCGCATTATTAGGTGGCATCAGGTCCACCTAGACAGGGTTCCTCCGGAATTTTCTGCCAAATGTTGAGGTCTACAGGCTTCCCAGAGGAATGTTCACTGTTGGAATGTTCCTGCTCATCCTCACTCATTTAACCCTCAGCTTCACCAAACATCACGGGTCTCCTAATACTAATTAGACTGGGCACAACTAAACTGGGCAGCTTCAATATGGCCATTCGTTCTTCCAGTAGACAGTCAGGTTATTAGGAATTCCACTTGTTTGTTCTCCTTGCAGCCCATAGAGATTTAAAGCTCCAAGGTCTTTACTCCTCCTGAGCTGCTTCTTCGCTGTCCAACCCTCACATCCATAGATCACAGAAAATACCATATTCTGCACAGCTCTGATCCTTGTTCTTAAAAATGCATCGAGACTCGAGGTCCTTTATGAAGCTTTGTCAATCTGTGATGTATTTCTTGACTGCAGGATCCTTTACTGTGGATGATTTTTTTTTTGTCTAAACAGGCAAAATCTGTCCATAACCTCCTTGTCCTCACTATCAGTTAGGAATGAGTTAGCTGCCAAGGCTGTGGTCATAATGTTTGCTTTCTTCATATTTAACTGTAGGTCCATATTTGTCTCTGTCAGATCTCCTTCATTTCCCACTTCAAGCTTGGTACCATCAGCACCTCGACTTCTTAAGGTTCTATCCTCCAATCTTAAGTCCACCATTGTCCTCTTCCTGTCCAGTTTCTATATTTCATGTACAAGTTGAACTGGTATTCTTAAATAACTCTACAGATCATCTGCAATGAATTACAAGCAGATCTCTGCTTTTTAGCAAGTGCTAATCCCCCATTTTGTACTGGGGTCATCCACCTCTATAAACTGCAAATTCAAGCACGGAATCCAGTTGCACTGTCCAATAGCAGCGTGTGACTGACTTTGAATAACAGGGGTCTTCCAACACAGACCAAACAAGCATCAGCACAAAACCTAATAGCATGTTGGCAGCTGGCGTCTCGATAATGGCCCCCTTGTCCCGGTCACTACATTGGCAGTAGAACAGAAAGACCAACATGGCTATCCAACCATCGCCATCTCGACCGCAGAGCCCCCCCCTCCCCTCCCATCATCAACCGTCCAGCTAACAACACTAGCGCCTCTGTGTACACCGTTGCCATGATGACGCCACCTGCGGATTCCATTTCAGCAGCCCCGCGCCGCTCACTTACTGGACTCCGGGGGGTTGTCTTGACAACCTGCTGACCTCCCTTAAGCTCTGAGTACATCTGTGTGTCAGACGGGGTCTCTGTACCGACTGCCTCCCCTACTCAATGGTTTTTAAAAAATAAATAATAATAATAATAATAATAATAATAATAATAATAATAATAATAAAAAAAAAAAGGGCCAACAGCATTCCGCCCGCTGCCCACACAGTGACGGGTGGCGGGGCGAGAGCCCGCTTTACACATAACAAACGGCCGGTCAGGCCAAACGCGCGGGATGGTAGCGGTAAATCCTCTCGGCAGGTGCTCCGACACTCTGCGCTCTGCCAGGACCTGCAGGAGACACGCAGATCCAGCTGTACAGCACATGTGTCCCGCAAGCTTATGGTCCTACTTCTTCTCCCCATCCATCACATCATTCCTTCAGCTCACACCTCTGTCCATCCCCCTATTCATCCCCGACTTACATTAATGCACTACATATACTTATCAGACGCGTTTAACCAAAGCGACATACAGCAGAGAAAACCCCAATTGCTCCGGGGACCGGCTGACCTTAAGGGCCTTTCTGAAAAGGCCCACTGGTGAAATTGCAGACCCTGGGATTCGAACCAATAGCCTTCTGAGCACAGCCACACAAGGAGCCCCTCCAGAGCGTGGAGCCGTTTAAGGACACGCACAGCAAGCGGGGGACATGCATCCATGCAGAACGAAATGTTGAGGACCAGTCCAGCATTATTGTTTATGACTCAGATGTTTGCGCAAGACTTCTTTAAGAAAATATTTTCCCCATCAAATCGGCTACAAACGGGGAGCCTTGGGATTACCCTGAGAAAGGAACAGCCCCCACTTCCACCTCCACCTCCGAGCATTCAGCAGATCCTCGTTGCAGGGCAACCAGTCGACGTGCTAGAAGGTTGACCAGCACACTGTGGAAGCCATCAGCATTAGGGCGCCACCATGCGGCTGTCTGGCTCCGCCCCCCTGGCAAACGCCCATCCTGCGGCAGACCCCGCGCCAGAAGGCGTTTCGTCCTGCAGAATCAGCACTCCGACGAGAAAAAACCGGCCGCAATCACCCGGGCCAGCGCTGGAGGCTTCAGGGGCTAAAGGGACCCGCTGTGTTATCAGTCCGTCCACACTCTGCCTGCAAGCGGCGCCATCATTTGTTATTATGAATCTCACGGGTCCTCTGCCTTGTAGGCAGGTCGACACTACGCGCCGACCCTGCATCGTTCACGTCGAGTCATGCGACAGCGGATTACCCGGAGATTAACAATGAACGGAGTTCCTGTTACCATGCGGCATGGAAACCTTAGCCGGTTGTGTAACGAAAGCGCCGCATAATTAAGGGAAAAGCATTTAAACACAAGATGCATGATAATAATTAGTAATTACTGTTAATTGCGGTTATGCAAACGCACTCATTATCTCGCCAGGCGACCGACCGGGCAGCTGACAGGGTGGGGGGACCATATGACAGAGGTCACTATGAGCAGTCTAAACACCAGAGCAATGAACCATGGATAGCGAGGCCCTGTAAGCAAGGATTTCCCGATAAGAGGTGTAGGGGGGGGAGCTGCCAGGGTGGTCTAGGTGGGATGCAGACCTCCATTATTAGGGACAGACACCAGCACACTTCCAGAAGCCTGCCTGGGTAAACAGGGGTCAGTGTACTGGGTACAAACGTAAACCCACAAGTAGACACATACATTCGGGGGGGCAGCATTTGTCTCCCATTTGTCCTTGGACTCCAACCTTGCCCTTATAACCCAACAGATTAAATAAATCAAAGAATAAAGCACTGAAAAAAAAATCAAGACTGCATTATTCTTTTAATGTTCAACCCCCCCCCCCCCCGGCTGACCCTCAGTCCACCTCACGTATTCCCCGTCAATTCAGCCTGATCCCTTTTGGTTTGCTCTCCTCACTTTCACCTCCAGGCACCTGGGACCCCAATCAATGAGTCACTTCTGCAACCCCCCCCCTCCTTTCAGTGCAGTGACTATGCCATACAGGGGGCCCCCCCAGAGTGATGCTAAACACTGCTGACCGGTCTTGAGCAAAGAGAGTGCCGCCCGGTGAGGGTTTCTGTTCAATCTGGTCCATTTAGTCCCAGAATAGCAGGACAGTGTGAAAGGAAACACACAGACAATGAGGCCCCACCCAGAACGACATACGGCTAAGCCCCACCCAGAAGAACACACCCCCTTAAGCCCCACCCAGACTGACACACCCCCTTAAGCCCTGCCCACAAAGCCACGTTCAGTATCCTAGAGACTGCAGGGACCCACAACAAAAACCCTTCACTGATCATCCAAAAAATATATAAACAAACAACAACAAAAAAAAATATTATAATAATAATAATAATAATAATAATAATAATAATAATAAACAGGAGCACTGTGTGGAAAAGACCCAACAGAGAGAGAGAAAGCAGAAGGAAAACATCTGACAGGTAGGAGTATGATGAGAGAGGGAGTGAGGAGGAGGTGGGGTGAGAGGGAGTGAGGAGGAGGTGGGGTGAGAGGGAGTGAGGAGGAGGTGGGGTGAGATGCCTGCTTCACCCTCTCCACTCTCAATTCATGGGAATTACATTAGCTAGTCCTCTCCTTAGCAATCTCTCAGGACGAGCTAAAAGCCCCATCAATCTGGTACACCACGCTCTCTTTTGTGCAGTAATGATGCAGAGAGCCAGGGGGCTCTGGGTGAATCACTCTGTCTCTTTGACATTTATATCACAATCATGAGGGGCAGCGTGTTTCCAAACAAAGCCTGGTGTGTGGCAGGCGCTTCGTTACGCCGGAGTGAAGTCTCTGTTCAGAAATGCACAAATTGGACAAGGGAGATAACTTGGTGATGAGTCATATGACCGCACTGCGATCCTGGGACTCCAACAACCGCACCGGATCCAAAAATAAGCCACTCCCCGGACAACAGCATCCAGCTCCATTCTCTCCCAGCCTCACACTTCCGAATTACTACATAGATGGGACACGGGAACGGGCTCCGGGCTTTCCGTGCCCGGGGGTGATCGTCATCCAAATCTGAAGCCGGTGAAAGCGGAAGACCCTCCCTCACCTGGCAGAACCCCCGGCTGGACATGGGTCTAGCCAACAGGTATCCCCCGAAGCGTGTCATAAGGGGTCTCCTTCCAAGCAGAAGCAGCACTCAGTCATCCCAGAGGGACATGTGGCCACAGGGAGGCTGGCTAGCTAAGCACAACACACATTAACGCGATGCATCTAGCTCAAGCACTGATGGGGACAAGAAGCAGAGCGAGTTATTTCTGTAAGTCAAACGAAAAAGCCCAGTTTTCCTCCTCCACTGATCCCTGGGGAAGTCCAGAGAGTAAAACCATTAGAGGACTTAACACCCCAGCAGAGAGTGCATGAAACTAAACGAAACCATGAAGGCTGCCTAAGCTGATACTGCGCACTGTTACAAATTATCGAATGCTTTAAAAACCATTAGCCCTGTTGATTAAAGTACTTTTATACTGCAAAAGAGACAGTATTTCACAGGAAATGCAAGTGCACCAGCTAACATATTGTTCATGAAAGCACAGTAGATGTTTAATTTGCCAGCACAAAATTCTGTCTTTGTTTTGCACTTTCAGGCTCCCCATTGGCTGAGGTGCAACCACCTGATTAGCTGTTTAACAGAGGACTGGCTGCCATAATACCCTATCACAATGGATAAGCAGCTCACCACTACTGGGCCACCCATGCCCTGTTGACATTAACTCTTCACTGACCGGCACCTGACTTCCATTAGAGTATTATTTATAATCATTTTCATTATTGCTTCCAACCGTCTGAAGCAGATACCACACTCAGCTCTCAGTGCATGCTTTTGGCTATCAGAAGAGATGGTCACTAGTCCAAGGGGACAGGGTGTGCTCTGGTAAGCATCCCAAAAGTCTATGTCCCGTACAGTGAAGCCCCCTCCACACCATGAAATGCGTAGCTACAACAGAAGCATGCAAATGATCACCTACGTGAAAGAGAAGCAGAATCGGGAAGCGAGACGGAAACAGGACAGTTTCGTGATGAACAGCCCTGCGCCGACTTCACTGGACCAGTCGCTTACTTACAAACTCTATCTTCTGAAATAGCAAACGCAGAGGAGCCCAGTCCCAACCCAAAATAGCACATACACACCAGCCCAATCTGTGCTCCATCCATAGCCTCACACACGGCTATCAGATTCCCGAGAGGAAAGAACTGCCTTCAAATATATACAGTAAAAAAGGGGGAGAAACAATATTGTAATAAAGTTAATGTATTTACGTAACAACCAGTCACCCACTAGAATAGAGTGGGCACTGTCACCACGGCGATGAGGCCCCAATGATATCCACATCCCCCGCAAAACGAGATTTCAATACTTCGTCTCACCAAGCAGAAAACAAACATGCAGAAAAGGGGAGGAAACAAAGGAGGCAGATTTCGGGGGTGGTTTCTACGACGACAGAACGACAGCACCACCCTCTCCCCCCCCCAAAATAATAATAATAATAATAATAATAATAATAATAACAGCGAAGCTGTCTGCTTTGGCAGGCGAGAGGCCCGTGACAGGTAGCCACATCGACATCTGCAGGCCTGTCACAGAAAATACTGCCGGTGGGAAGGGAAAACATGAGAGAGTTAATCTGTGCCCTCCTGAGGGGTGATAATTACCTACACGGGGATTAAGAAGAAGAAAAAAAAATAAATTAAAAGAAAAACCAGCTGTTGCCAAGAGAAACAAAAAAACATTTTCATTAAGGCCTCCTTTCATTAAGTAGTGTGTGTGTCTGTACCCACTTTGAGGTTCTGTTTGAGAGTCTCCTCAAAACGCACATTCCAGGGATGCCACCGGAAAACCAAAGCAGTTTTTTTTTTTTTTCTTTCTCTTTCAAAAGAGCCAAAATGCTTCTGTTTGTAGCTAGGTTACAAGCCATTCAATGAATTTATGCAAGGATCACGATGAGACACTAACACGGGTTTGCGGCTACACACACTCACACACTCACACACACACACACACACACACACAAAACTGTTCAGGAGTAACCAAGCTTCACTGCTCTCGTTCACCGGGGCTCCAGTGTCACCCACAGGCCTTGGGAGCATCAGAGCAGCTGTCAGGTTCAGTTTCCAGGAGGGTCTCCTTCATTCCAGCCTCTTACTGCATTTTAATTAAACCAATTAGAACTTCATTATCTGAACTGTTTACACTTACAAAGGGCCCTAAAATACTACTGAAGATTGATGAGATGCTGTGTGTTTTTCTGATCTACTAAAGCATTTAACTCAGCGGGGACACCTGCATACGTTAAGCTCTTTGACAGACAACAAAGCCATCAATGTCTTGTTTTGACAGAGCAGACCCAGACAATACAGCGATTAATGCATCTCCAGCCCCGCCCTCCCCGTATGCCTCATGGCCACGTTCTTTCTCTTATTGTTTCGGGGACAATGGGGAATAGATGATCACGTTGACTATGCGCCAGTCCGATTCCTGCGGTGTGTAGCACCTACATTCACCACAGCACAGCTACAGATCCATTACATCCCGCCACCCCCACCCCAAACCACCAACCACCTCATGTTGTGTCTTGTCCCATTTTATGATGATCATTTTTTTTCCCCCCACCCGTTGGATACCAGTCAAGCTCATCGGCAAACTGGGCAGCAGCTGTTAACCATGAGAGTCAGAGCTTGGATACTGAGCCAATTTGATTCCCTAACACAGAATTACAAGGGGATGGGGGAGAGGCTTACCAGTTCCACATCTATTCCAAAAGAAAGCCTGATATTTACAATCACCCCCCCCTCCCCAGAGTTCTGAAAATCCCTGTGATGTGCCGTCACCCTCCCAAAAGACACCAAGCCTCACAGGATCAATGGCGTACTCTCGCCAACAGAACGAGATCAGAGAAGGAGGCCTCCTGAGGTTGGGTTAACAAGAGCCGAGAAGAGATGTAGCGCTTACCCAAAGCGCTGCGGCACATTCCTGGCTGAGAATTCGTGTCGGAGATTACAGACAACAGACAGGCTAACGTGGCTGAAAAGTGTAGCTCAGGGGGTGTCACCTGATCTCTTCACGAGCGAAGGAAAACAAAAAATGCTGATCGCACACTTCCAGGGCGACTACACACAAGCGCACTCATGTATCCCTTCAGGAAAAAGAAGCAGAGAAAAGAACAGTTATGACTATTACTGACAGACATGTTTCTGGGACGAATTAGCTGTGATATCGGACTGAGAGGCGGAGACGTACAGAGGGCGCAGCTGGCTTTGGGGGAAGACGGAGACTGGAGAAAGGCAGCTTGGAGGAAGAGCAGAGCTGTACCAACAGCCACGTCACGGCCAAAAATAACAAAGAGGTCCAGCTCCCCTCAGCACAGCCACCTGCCTCCGCATTTCTGCGGCCTGCCAGCAAGTCGCCACAGGCCACTGCGAGGACCGGCTAAGCTGACAGGACCTCAGCTCTGTCACCCCAGTCCCGTGACCACCGGGGAGCGAACAGGTAGCGGGCAAAACATCCCCCGGAAATATCTCAAGAATCCGAATTATTCAAAACAGGTCAGGTGTGGCGTGCGTATCTCAGTGGTCAAATAAGCACCATCTGAGTTGAACGTCGACTCGGCAAATCAATAACTAACCACACTACTGAACAAAATGGCCATTTCCTTTGCAGTCCCACCTTCAGCTCCGCCCCAGTACCACCATGTCACTCAGGGCGGAGTTTCCCTCGTTCTGGTTAGTACCAGCTACCAGCCTTGGGAAGAAACTTATCTCCAGCTCTCTCGCTCACTCCTCACTTACCACCCCCCCACCCCCGACTGAACACAGCTCCCCCCATTCTACTTGATTCTTCCTCTCACTCTGACTCATAGTTCAATCCCAGCAGCTTCCCAGGCTGAAATACATTTTTATTGCCCAAAAATATTTAAACCCGTGCAATCGAAAGCAGAGAGGCTATTAAGGAGGGCATGAGGTAAACGAAACCCCCCCCAAATCTGCAGCTCTGAGTGGACATGAGGTGACTGAAAGGCACATGTGACCTCAGTGACACCCCCTCAGCAATATTTGCAAGTCAAATGGCGGTTAATCTGTTCAGTTATTCTAGCCCTGTCTAATCTCCCATTCTCCCAGCTACAAACTCATGGTAGAACGAGACCAGTACCAACAGCACCAGCATCCTACGTGACACCAATGGGAATCTCCCCCCCCCCCCCATGCTTACCTCTCTTCTGCACTATTAACCGTAGCAGTGGGGCAGCAGATGACAGGGCCTTGTGGTAGTTGTCGTCGTTGTTGATGGGTAGCAGATCGCCGTGCATGTCCACGTAGCCCAACAGCACATCGACGCCGGGAATCCGGTGCACTGACTGCAGCAGCCGGTAGAACTCCTGGAAGCCGCCGGCTCCGGATCGCTTCAGGGCGAAGCGCCGGTACTCCGCTTCAAACTGCAGCGGGGCGACAGAACATCGTCGGCGATGGCGGACCGGCCGTAGCGGAGGAGGAGCCCCCAGGCGGAGAAGCCGCCTCCCGCGCGACACCCTGTCACTCATCACGGCTCCATTACACTCTGCTGTTGTCACCCTCAGGAAGCACATTCCAAACATTCACAATAGCTAAAAAGAAGCCAAACCACAAGAAGCACGGCAATGCACCAACGGTGCAAGGGTCATGGGTTCGAATCCCACAATGTACTCATAAAAACTGCGTCTCTTCACTCTACTGTAAATTGCTTTGGATTAAAGAATCGGATTAATGAGAAAATGTTTAGAAAAAAAATTCCATGACGCTGGGCGCTCTGTCTTTGCAGCCACGAGGTACACAATCACTGATATCCGTTTATCAGTCATGGTTTTGACTTCAAACTGACTGTCGTGCGATTGCTAACTGCCGATTAGAGACACCTGTCATGCGATGTGTAAAAGGCTCTGCCCAAAACAGGAAGTGCGAAGGGTCACGGATGAGCTGATGTGGTTAATACATTAGAGAGGAACGGGGGAGTAGGGGGAGGATAGACCACCTACTCCCACGGCAGATCAGAAGGTTCCAGCCCTGGCTGCAGGATACAGCAGTAACTCCTGGGCTCACCCTTCTTCTCACATTGGGGCAATTTATGTCGTCCTCAACTGGGACACCATCCGTCAATCATACCGAGAGACTGATGGGGTCGGCACGGAATTAAGAAGCAATGAGGGCTTAACCCTGCCTGTCAAGGGAACGGGACTGACATTCACCGCCTCCTGGCTGGAACCTTCCCAAGGTGCGGCTCCACGACCTGCTGCACATAACCTCATGTCTGCGTTTGCTAACGATGTTTCCTAGATGCACTGAACTGCGTCTCCTTCCTCCATCTCCCCCTGCTGCCCTCTCTCCCACCCCCCACCTTACCATAATTGCCGCGAAGAGGAAATGGACTTCATAATTCCAGTCCTCATCGGAACAAAGGAAAAATGGGAGCGGTGGGAAAATCTGAGGGTATCGCGTCCCTTTTGACAGCCAATGTTCTCTCATATTATAGCCAGGGCCGAACGGCACTGATTATACATAAACAGTACAATTCCACATGAATAAACACATACTGTCTGAATAACTGAAAAACCTCTTAATTCTCTTTTCTTCATGCATCGTCACGTTAAAGCATGTCCCACTGAGGTCATAGCATCCTGAAACGAAAGGCACAGGAAAGAACTGAAAAACAGAGTGAGTGTATAGAGTGACGCGAATCCCTTATACAGGGTCACACTGCCCAACTTCAGTCCCTTGGAGGGAATGAGTCCCGGTGTTAATGCAGGAATGAAGGGCAACATTAGCCACCCCTCCAACCACTAACGGCGCCCCTCCCCTTTCTCGGTTATTTATTCCGTTCAGAAGGTCTCAGCTGTCGTAGAGGCGGGCTGTGAACAGGAGAAAGCGGTGAATCACCGCAAGTAGGGGCCACGGTGAAACAGAGTCACTGAAACAGAGTCAGAAAACATACGGCCATGTTAGAATGGAGGACCTCGGCGACACCGTCAAGACGGTAAACGAAACGGTCGCTGGCACAAGCCGGCCCGGGCCAGAGCAGATTTCCAGCAAGATCCTTTACCATCCAGCCGCAACGCACCTGCCTGCAGAAAGCTAATGAAATTTCACACCTCACCAGCTCCCGGTGACAAGAACACCAAGCGGCAAGGATTAATAATGGCGTCCTATTGATTTTTTTAAAGTCAACATGCAGAAAGTCACATGACATTAGAGTGAAGGCCTAAAGTCAGACCCAAAAAGAGACAAACATCAACCTGAGGCTTACACTCATATTTACTTCCTGCAGTGTACCCACTCTGCTGTTTGTAAAGCCGCCCGTGGGGAATTCGTTCTGCAAATATTACCCTAAAATAGCAGAAGTTGTGTGTAGCATCAGCTGATAACAGCCAGTGCTGTAACAATACAGGGAGAGCAGGTCACCAGTACCATTATCTGACCGTGCAGGAAGCGCAGTCAGGGATGGAGAAGGAACCGAGTGATAAAGCGTTACGGAGAAAATACAATGTTCCAAAAGCACAGGGTGGGACTCAAACACACGGGTGGGAGTAGCACCCTAACCAAGGGAGGAATGCAGAAAAACGATATGTAACAGACAGAGCACAACTTCTCCCAAAATATAACACGTCAGCCTGTTCGTATCATAACCCACGGCATCTGACTGTCTCTCAGCAATAGCGTAAACAATACAAGAAGAATAAACAGTACGATACCTGATCGAACAAAGCTAACAGTTCTTATAATTCCCTTTATTAATAGTATAATTTACAAAATCCATGTGATAATTATGCTTCGTTGTTACTATGTCGCATAAAATCATTATGCTTCGTTGTTACTTTGCCGCATAAAATCATTATTATGACTATTATTTGTCCACTCCTAGGTGTTTAACGTTAAATGAAACGGAAACCATCTAGATCTCTAGAAATTGCGGACGGACAAAAATAATTCGTCCGCCAAAGTTCATAAAGGATAATCCGGAATGTCGCTGGGATATTATTATCGCTCCCAAAACCAGTATTCACGGGGATATAAAGGCACGGCCGCCTGAAGTGCCTTTCGAGTGCGTGACGATGTGAAGAATGGTTTGCTGCAACATTAACGCCAAGATCGGCTTTTATACACTGATCACGACCGCTGGATGATAATGTTTTCGCGAGATTACATTGAGCGAAATTAAACACGCGTCGCGTCTCCGCGGCCACAGCAACATTATTAACCATTAACAGCGGGGATCGGACGCAGCGCTCCGGACGAACACATGTCACCATGCAGCCTGGCGTGTTTACCTGGCAAATCCCCGTGTATACTGCTTAAGCACCAGACGGAAGAACCGCACAAGACGCATGCGGACAACACAAAAAAACACAAAACAAGGAGCGCCGATATTTAAACACACACAGACACATATATATATATTCTTCTGCTCAAAAGCACAACGGTTGCATTGCGACATCTTACAGACTAGACAGGACGCCGGCGCGCAGTCGTTTTCTTAATCACAGTCATGGTGCATGGCAGCTTTCCCATCTACAATGCAGAAAGCGCCGTCATGTGCCGCTGCGCAGGTGTACGGAGGTGAAGCCAAAACACAGCGAGTCTGCAAGTCCGTCCCAGGTCGAGCCGATGACTATCACGTAAGACCGCCACTTACTTTACTCTTGACTTCGATAAGGTTGTCCGCGTTTCTTAAGGGGGTCCTCTGATGCCTTGACATTTTTCCCGGTGGTATAATTCCGCAGACACGACCGTGCACCGATCCAACAAGATCGAGTCCCCGCCCCCCGGCTTGGGTCGTCGGCAGCGTAAAACCGTCGCGCATTCACTTGCTCCAGCCCGCGGACACACACAGCACTGCAATCCGTCTGCCGTAGTGCTAGTATTATGGAAACCGATTCCTGCGGGAGGGCGTCTCATCTAGAGAGGCGGGGCTTATGTTTTTCTATGGCAGTGACGTCAGCGGGGACACGCCGCTCAGGGCGGGGACGCCAGCGCCTGACATCACCTGAAACGTTAGCGCGCCGTTGTCGTGGAAACGAGAGGCTGGAAACAGGTGGAGCGCGCGCGGCTGACTTGTGCGTTGCCTATTCACGTAACGCGCGTTATGTTGGGTAATACAGCAATATATATGACATCATCTGTAAACTATGGCAGGGAGAGGATTTCTAAAATAGTATCAGTGTTGCGCATCTGAACTGTAAAATCATTTTCATAACTGAGTAACAGTTTGCGTGCCTTTAAAAACTCAATAACATTAATAATTAATATAACATTCATAAATCTCAAAATTCCTAGGAGGCTTTCTCACCCTCTCAAAATCCCCCTGTGCCCCGCGATAGACTGGTGTCCCAATCGTAATGTGCATGATTTATGTTCATCCTAGGACAGGCTCCAGTAACCCAGTATTGAAGACGTCTGAGTGAAAATGTTTCTGTAGAAAAAGTTAAATCAAGAAATGAGTGAATGAGAAAATGTGATTCTTCATCTGATGAAAAATTCTATTTGATATATTTCATTTTTGCAGTGTCCATTTTTAACATAGATGTGTTAAAACCCTTAGGAAAGGTTTAGCAATAATAATAGATACGTTAAAAATAGCTAACCCATCCGTCTATTTTTATGCCAATTCAGTAAAGGGTTGTGATGATGACAACAGTCAATGTTATATAATTTTGTAACAGCAGAAGATAACTGAGGAGACATGAAAAAATGCCTATAAAAAATAACCCCATCCTGTCACGGAGGTGGGCACGGGAACGGGGCATAGTGCCCAAAGAGGTGGACGACCCACTTGGAGCTCCAGACACAAATGGGGGTTTATTAAATAGAACAAAAGGATCACAAGACAAGCCTAACAAAAACAAAGGGACCACAGGGGGTCAAAAGTAAAAGGGATTAAACTAAAGCAAAACAAAAAAAACCAGACGCGCACAAGAGCTACTGCAAACAAATACAACTAGCTAAATTATAAGCAGCAAAAACATAAGCAACAAACCACTGGGGAACAGGACAGAAGCAGGAACTAAAATACTAAGGGGTAATGAGACTAACACAGGACAGGTGAGGCTA
>JAABNX020000021.1:22646712-22660107 GCA_015163995.2 Mormyrus lacerda | reverse complement strand
CAGAGAGCATGGGTGCTCAGAACATTACACCTTAATGGACAAAAATAGCACATAAAAATGGCATGTACTGCAGCACCAGCAGGCATAGCTACGCTGTGTTATGTGTTAAGTTGCAGATAAGCTAAAGTAAGTTCAGAGATTTAAGGACTGAGACTGAACATAGACCGGCAAACCAATCCACAATAATAAATGCCTATTTCAGTATGAGAAGAATGGGAGAGAAGCTTGATGGTTTCCCAAGTCAGCAGTGCACTTCCTTCCCATCAAGGTCAAGTCCATTATATCTGTGCCCCATGCTGAGCAGGTATTGCGATACCAAGCCAGACCTACACTCAGAAATCAGTGACAACCTGGAAGCAGCCTTGTACCTCCCACGTTCCTTTCCAGCATGACACTTCCTGTTGCAGGTGAACATGAGACAGTATGAAGATGATCTGACCGGAATAGAGACTTGTTGATTTATTATTAAATGGGCGGTCATGTCACGTCGAAATATTCATTGGGTCACATTTGCAATTAGTGGAATCCTTGCAGAATTTGTGTCTGCGTGCTATTGACTTCATTTTGAAACAGTTACTAAATGGTAAATGAACTGCATTTATATAGCACTTTTCTACCCCTACGAGTACTCAAAGCGCTTTACAATAGAGTTACTGCTGTTGCAATGCAAATTTCAAAAATCAGAAATTATTGTGAAATGTCGCACACTAACACCTCCTAGGTTGTTATGGACGTCATAGACCAACAGCATGCAGTATGAAGAGACGTCGAGTCCTCCATTCTTCCCCTGGCCGTTGATGTGGCTCTATAGGCAATCCGGAAGCTTCACGTTAATAAACCTCCTGCTGCAGTTTGCAAAAATGCGAGGTCTCCTTAGCTTCTGGGATCTCTTAGTCAAATTCAGGTTGTGCTGCCTAAAACTGTTCGAACAGCATCTGGGGCAGATCTGCCATAGCCTTTCTCAAAGTTGTTCCACTATTCCCCGAGATCCACCCTGTAACGTCAGTGACATCACAAGGGTAATAATTAATATGAGAATAAAGGATGGAGAGAGGAATGAAAAAGGCCAGAGCGAGAGAAGGTCAGATGTCATCAAGCACAGGCTTCCGATTCATCTGCTTCTCCATCTGTGCATGAAATCTGGAATATGACTAGATGAGGATGGCCTAGATTGAGCATTCACGTTATCCGACAGGAAACATCGGCCAAGTTAGTTTGAATGTTGACCTCTTCCTGTCGCCATCAATGCATTTCTTTTGTTCTAGTACATTTGCCCAGACTGTTTTTGTTCATTGTCTAATTTTATTATGAATGCATTAATAACTTTCAATATTTTTTTCTGTACAAGCACTTGTTGTTTCCACAAAATACAGCTATATATTTTATACACAAAGCAGATATAGAAAATGGATGGATGGATGGATGCATGTAAACGGTAGTTTCAAGCAAACTTTACATTAAGTGCAAAAATATGGTTACACAACAGTATGGTCATCCTGTCCATCCCAAAATGTGTAAACCAGTGATTTAAAAAGCAATACAGAGTATATTACAAATTTAGAATTAGTTAATGCGAAAAAACATAAAAACATATTAATTTTAACAAATTATTCATGAAGTGGAATGGGATTCATTTACAGACATACATCCATCCATCTATAACTGATTCATTCAGCATAGTGGGGAGTCTGAAATCAATCCCAGAGGCCATGGATGCAAAGCAGGAGACAACCAGGGTGGGGCGCCAACCCACTGCCTGGGCACACATGCACATTTTGGTAACTCCAATTAACCTCAGCATGTCTTTGGACTGTGAGGAGGGGGGGGCAAGGGGAGAACATGCAAACACCACACATGAAACCATGAAGGAGACTCACACCTTGGTTCCAGGGGTGTGAAGCAACAGTGCTAACCACTGGTCCACCTGTCATGACCTGCTCGTTCAATCCACTCATGTGCCACGTCCCCTTGTATCCGCGTGTTCAATCCCGGTGTTTTCAGCTGTGTCTTGTTGTTAATTGATTCAGTGTATTTAGTGCTTCCGTGTCTTGCCTTGCCCCTGTCCGGTCATTGACGTTCTGTGCTTGCGTGATGTCCTGTGGTTCTGTCTCGTTTCCCCGATCACACGGGTCTGTGTTGCTTCCCTGGACAGATCCCTCACACCACCCCATTTACAGGCATGAAATCTGTAAAATATGCAAAGTATACAGTATTTCTCTCATAGCATGTCTGCAATAGCATTTGTGTATATTACAGTGTGGGCAGTGGTGGTTTGATGGTTAGGGAAGCGCGCAGGTTCGAATCCCCCACCAGCAAGTCGCCACTGAGGTACCCTGAGCAAGGTGCTCGTTGTTGCGCACTGTGTGCTGTGCTGTGTTGACAATGACCACTGATCACCTAATTCTAATTCTAATGGTTAATAAACCTAATACACTCAAAGTCCACTTTGCGAGGTACGCTTGCTCCGTAATGCAAACAGCCTGCTCCTACAACCGGCCAATCATACGGCTGCATCTGAAGACAGAGGCCCACAGCAAGACCATGTTTCAAGAGGCTGCGTTGCCGTTCAAATGAGGACAATGGCTGAAATGCACAAGTGATTCCGAATGTGCTGTGATTCCTGGGGCCAAATCCGGCCTCCTCTCTGGGACCTTCACTCACTACAGTACAGTGTCTAGGGTTCACAGAGAAGAGTGAAAATAAAATGACAAAAACATCCAGTCAGTGGCACTTCATCAAGAGAGATCAGCTAAAGAGAGAAAGCTAACAGAAAAGCTAAAAGTGCAAAAATAACAGCTCAGTACGACAATGGTGAGCAGAAAGGTATCTGTAAACAAGTGGTTCTGCTGGTAAATATGGGGATTACCTGGTTCTAGTTAGGTGTACCTAATAACTGGCCACTGAGTGTACGCTAAAACTTATCCAAGTTAAGCGTATATTAAAACGCAAAGCATACTTTAAGCCAGTACCGGCTCGTGCAGATGTGGCGCCCTAGGCGAGCACACCGCCGGCGCCCCCTGTCCGAAACAAATTGAAATTGCCTGGCAGGTCGAACCCCTCATTAGTCGCCACCCTAGGTGGCTGCCTGTGTCGCACATAGGATTAACCGGACTTGCTTTGAGCAGCTATGCAGGATTCACATTCTATACTGTGTAAGATAACAGTCTGCTCAAACAGCAGGTAACAATAGGTATGTAATTGTCATAATTAATGGTAAGTTTAACCGCGCAGATAAGGCTGTAAGTAGGTTTAGGTCGTGACATTCGATAATAGAGATTTAGGAGCGACGTCCGCGAAATGAATCGCAAAGTAATTAAGGAATCAACGTCCACTAAAATTGAACCTTTAAAAAAAGGCAATACAGTACTTCGGTTCGAACTGAAATAAAAAACCATCGCTGTCACCGTGCGCTAAGAGGAGGGATTAGAGGAGAAGTCGCGCCCCATTTAAGTCCGCAGAAGACAAACTGGATAAAGGCTCCGCGCTGATCGAAGCACGGAAACTGCCGCAGAAAGGCTGCGCGCCACTCAGGCGCTTCAGGGACCAGGGAGCCTTACTGCAAGTGCCTCCGTTTAGGTAAGAAACGGGTTTTGTATGAGCAATTTCGCGGTGTGTACAGAGAACGGAGTGAACTGCCATCGAGTTTGTTCTGTAATTCACTCGTGCAAACTATAAGTCGGTCATGCGATCATTTGATAAAATTAAAGTCATGTTCTTATAAAGGATATAATAAAATGTAAAAATAATTAACAAATTGATATAGCTTGTGTCTAAAGTGGATGTGAATGAGAAGCAGCGGAGCTGTTAAATCCGAGCTGTTTCGCACCAACTTCAACCTCACCAACTGTTATACTCCTGCGCAGAAACTGCCCCCCTATCATGGGCTGCATTCGGGTCAACGGCGAGTTTGCGGCTCGTTTGACCCACGTGCTTCGAGGGGGAATGGCGATTTAAAGCATTATTTTATTATTTTACTTCATCACTGCATATTCATTGTACCGAATTGTCGGGACTACGACCTGCTTTTGTAGAGCCGTTTCTGTGTGGATGTGGCAGCCAAAGGTTTTAAACAACAAATGCTTAACCCCGTTTAACTGAATACTTGAATTAAATGCTACACCCAACAGCCGCGGATTTTTAAACGGAACTTATATATAAAAAATACACACACACACACACATTATTTACTGTAGTTGCGCTCTATGTTATCTGTGGTGTAGGTTACACACAGTCCTGCAGCCCTGCCCATGGTAAGCCCTTAGAACGTGGATGGATGGATTTTGGATGGATGGATGATGAATGGATGATTTATTTAAGAGATGGGTGGTAAAATAATAAAGAATGCCTTTTTGCTCAAGAAGAAGTAGAATCAAGTGCTGTTGTGTTATCCCTTCCAGAAGCTTCTTTGAAGACACCATGAAAACTAAGAAGTCCTGGGGTTACTCTTTTTCCCCGGATTTCATTTCAGAGACAAAAACACAGATTTACTCACAGTGGCAGAGATTAAACAAAGAGAGAATCCAGCCAGGATAGAAAGGAGGATTTTCTGAGCTGTGTCAGCGGGTCCCACGAGTGCTGCTGTGTTCAGCTCTGTTCCAAGGTCACCTCTGGCCCCGCTCCAGATTCGGCCCCCTGTGAAGTGGGTCGACAGGAACCCGTGCCTTTTGCTGTCTGCTTTTAGGGCAACACAAACCTGCACATGCTTGTGTGCTTCTCAGTGTGTGCAGTTCAGACCTTTTGTTCCATAGTTCAAAACAAGGGGGTCCGGGTAGTGGGGGGGGGTGGACACTCAGTAAGCCTTAAAGGAGTCTATGCCAGGAGTTTATCATGATCGTGATTCCCTTTGGTTTGATGGCTGGGTCCTTGGGTTGCCACTAGTCGTCCACGAGGATGCCTGTTCACGGCTTGGAAGTTTATAATAAACCACTTATGTGGGAAACACTGACTCAATGCCCTGTTGTCCTTGCTGGGGGGTGGCCTGTTTTATGAATGATTTACCGGCAGCCAGAGAAGCTCTGGCTGTGTATGGTGGTCGAGTTCCTGCTCCATGACTCGCTGACCCTGATAATGACTTGTTTTCATTTCTTTTTTGTTTTGTAGCCCGTTAGTTTGCTGGCATCATCTTTCCTCTATCTCTGTCTCGCACACAGTTAAGGAAAGTTGGCACTGAAAACTCCATTGTGTGGGAGAGAGAAACCATGGATATCAGAAGCAAACATAGGAAGTGTTTATTAGTGCAGATGTGCTGAGTGATTTTTCAGAAGATAGGGAGAGGACTAAGGGCCAGTCCGGCCAGAGCGTACGCCGCCCTTTAAATCCCTTTGCAGAGGATTTAAGAAAAGATATGGATTGTAAGGTTATGGAAGTGATGATCACAGCAGAAAGGTGCCAAGAATTGCTTCCCTGCTTCTCATTGTGGTGAAGCCAAGCAGTCCGAACAAGCCCCCATCTCACTCACGTCTAGCTGCTGTAGGGTGGGGCATCCACAGACCCCAGTCCTTGAGTGAGAGCAGGTCCCTGAGGAACCTTCATCACACCTTTGGGTCATTGAGAAGCACACAAATGTATGTAGTGTCATTGCATATAAAATCATCCTGTAGCACTTAGCATAGATTCAGCAAAACGTTAAAGGTATAATTATGCTTAGATTAAGAACAGTGTCAAGCAAGGGGATAACAGTGTCATTGTTATGATATTGAAAAAGCTTCAGGAAAATGTCCCGTTGGGTATTTACAGGATTGTCTGTTCTTTAGGGTTGCCACAATCTGAGGAAATGCACCCCCCCCCCACCAGTCAATGAAGATAAAATTGGGGGTGGGGGGTGGTATGAAATGTATAGAAGCATAGGGACACAGGGAACAAATCGTGCCCTATGTTGGTTCAATACGACACACTGCATTTTGTTTCCCAATACTGGATGTTCCTGTAATATGTGATATGGGTGGCAACTCTGCTGCTCTGCCCCTTTGACCAGGCTAATCTCACACCTGTCATCGGTAAGCATGTAAAGGTCACCTGGCAGGCAGCACTGGACTGTAGCCTGCATGCCCTGAGGTTGTGTTTCTTGCGAAACTTCTACCACTCATTTATTGAAAGTCTTTTAACATTCTCATTTAGTTGTTTGCTAAATGGGTTGTCAGTGAAGGACAAGAATAGTCTAAATGGCATTGTCAAGGTTTGCTCCAAAATATTCGGCGTCCCGCACTGGGTTTTGTGCTCGCTGTGGGAGAATCGTGTAGTTCGGAAAGCAAAAGACATTCTTGGTAAATCTGACCACATTTTGTTTAGTGAGTTTACTGTAATGCTCTCGGGTCAGCGTTATAATGCACCCCCAGGAAGGTAAATCGTTAATCTAAGTCCTTCTTTCCTCTGCTGTCAGGCTACCTAATGGTGACAGTCATTATTTTAGATGAAGACTATGCCCTTTAAATTATATTAATATATTACAAGGTGTTACGCCTCACGGAGTACGGAGCGAGACAGGAGCGCAGGAAACGGGTAGTCGGGGCAAACACGGGGTTTAATAGGCGCAGGACCAGCAGGGACAGGCAAAACACTGGGTAACATTACAATGACCGGACTGGGGAAACAAACGGAAACGCGGACTAAATACAATTGACAACGATCTGGAACAGCTGATAAACACGGGGAATCCACACGGGGTTGATGAGGGGGCGTGGCACACGAGAGGAGCGGACGATCGGGGCATGACACGAGGTGTATTCTTCTGTTATTTTTTTGTTTTTGTTTTTCTCTCACTCAGACCCAAGGGTATCAGAGCGAGTCCATCGCTTGTGTTCCGCTTGTACCCTCATGCTGATCTGCTGTCTGTGGCACAGTAGTGTTTTACTGCTGTTCTCTACAGAGTTTTATTTGTGTTACCTGGACACTGAATAGACCCGTTTCTCGTACTCAAAGTGTTAGACGCCGTTCAACCAGCCATGAGCAGACTGTAAATGAGACCAGGCCGACAAGCCCCGTTACATAGAGACTCTGAGTCCTGTGATGCGCGTGCGTGCGTGCACGCGTGTATGTGTGTGTGTGCGCGCCTCTCCAGCTCAGGGTCCCAAGGCTAAACCATAAGGAGAAGTTAGCAAATAGCTTTCAGTAACACTTTAACCCACATTTATACCGTAACATTTCTCTCACAATCGAAATCGACCGGCTTCTGTTTTTTTTGAGGCACTATTCCTGGCGTTTAAACAGAGCGATTTGGTGCCATTGTTTCTGAATTATCAGCCCCTGCAGTGGAGCCCAGTGGGCCAGCCCACCCTGCTATGGAGACGTGGGCCCGTCTGCGCCCATTGTACCTCTATCAGGATGTCTGTAAGACCTGTGACCGGCTCCCCAGTGCACCTCACTGATACCCTGCTCTCATCCATTCGCTCATTGTATCAGAATGTTCCGGAAGATAACATTGTGCCCCTGAAGATGCCATTGTCATGGTTACATGGGCCCTTCTTATGCCCCGTCTAATTGTTTTTTTGTTAACTCCTCGTTGGCCCACACGCTTGCAAATCGAACAGTACCCCGACTGTGTACCATTCTGAACTTGCAGCTATGGTGACACGTTGAGCTACTTCAGGTTCTACAAATGGAATCTGAAAGACTCCTGTGATTGGTCAAATCGTTCAGTTATGCTTTTGCTTTTGGCGAATTGGAGATGCCTGCTTATCATGGTTGCCACTTTCAATAGTAATGAGGCCTTTGTCGATCGTGTGCCAGGACGATCCCTTTAATATGCGGGACGGGTAGTAACACACTTCTCACATTTTCCTAAATCCATTATTGCACGACTGTGCAACTGTGTTCCTTTTGTGATGTTCTTATTTACAGTATTTACATAATACAGTCAACAGTATTTACCCTTCTGATTACTTTTAAGTAGAACTCCCGGCTTGCCCTGTAGAGTAGGCCTATGTCATAGTCTTGCTCCCAAACCAACAAGGACTGTTGGTGAATAAGTGGATTGATCTCGCTTGATGACTGAACTCGTGTTCTGAACGGTTAAATGTGTGTCAATCATTTTTGGATCAAAAGTGTCACCTTTTATAACTGTCTATACAGCTACTACCTAGAAGGTGATGAGAAATACATTGCAGTTTGTTAGCTTAGTGAGGCAGAAAATGTTTCTTTTATCATGTTAACTGTGCTGCTGTTTTGCACAATTCTTTGTTAGATTTTTTTGTTTTATATAGGAATTGTTGTTTTGATGACACATTGGTATTAAAGATAAGGCCTTTTGTCTTAAAGAAACGTCCACTTATTTCCCACATAAAAAAACTACTAAGTATGAGCCGCTGAGTATTTTACTCCAATTTAAGGCTGTGTAGAAGCTGATTAGGCTCTAACTGCAATCCCACCCGGGCTGCTCATTCCAGCTTCTTTCCAGAGAACCGTTTAGCTTCCTGAACTGCCGGATAAATTTTACTCAAAATATAAGTACAATGGAACCGTTTATAAACTTTTAAAACTGTGACAAAATATTTAAAAGTATACAGAGGAAGCCAGACGGCTGTAGGTTTGTTGGTTCAAGTCCCATACCTTGTGTGTGTGTGTGTGTGTGTGTGTGTGTAGTTTGTATGTTGTTTCTATGTTGAGTGGGCTTCCTGTTGTAAACAAAAGACATGCATTTCGTTGAACGTTTGTCTCTAAATTTCCCATGATGTGTGCAGGTGTTTATGGACTGTGATGGAGTGACAGGCTGGCCAGAGCATCCGCTGACGGCATGCTGTTCTGGCCAGGGACTGCTCCAGGTACTGGTTGGCCCTGCTTTCTCAACTGTGCATTGCTTTGAATGAATGCATCTGCTGAAATATAGCGTGTTTTATTGGCGGTTACCAATTCTGCACCACAAGGGGGCAGTGTTGGACAACGCTGTATTTATTTTTATTTTTTTTTTGCTTGCGCTTCACTTACAGGATCCCTGTTTGAGGTTTGGTGACCTTTTCCATCCTGTTTATATTTACTTAACTTGGCTTATTCCTGCAATAAATGGCTAGAATTTGGTTACCAAATGTGACAAAAAGAGCAAGCATATTCCATAGTTATAATTAAATAATGAAAGGGAGGAGGAAGGCATGGAGGGTGGGACAGGGGGTGAGGACAGAGATGAGGGTGAAAGGGAGAAGGGAGGATGGATAACGTGGGGTCAGTCTGGCGTGAGGGTAAGCAGGGGAAGAGGGGGTGTGGCTTTGGATAGGTGTCTGTGAGAAGGGTGAGCATAAAGGGGCAATTGCCAACGGTATCTGAATCTGCTGGGAAGCCCCACAGCGAACCGGCAGCCGTGAAGATGCAAGCCCCCAACACGGAGAGCACGACTCTGGGGGACCGTTCTCATCCTCACTGGCTGATCTGATTGGATGAAGGAATCTGTCCGTCATGCTGGGGGTGGGACACCCAACCCCGCATGCCCCTGCGAACGGGAAAAGATGACGTTATAATATATTCCATAAATGTATTTTATATACAGTGGTGGTCAAAATTATTAGAACAGGTTTCAGTTGTTTTTGTTGAAGTGGCCATTGAAATATCCATAAACCAAATGTAATATCTACAAAGTCATCATCATGCTCTATAAACCATAGAATAGAGCCATCATAAGGAAATTTAGGTCATGTTCCTTACAAAAAACAAGCTAGGCTTACTTCACTGTCAATGTCACACAATCATGCTCCTTACAAAAAACAAGCTAGGCTTACTTCACTGTCAATGTCACACAATCATGTTTCTTCATAGAAGAAGCCAAATTACTTGTTTAATCACTGTCAGGTGTGATCATGGTTACACTGATGGAGAATCAAGAGTCTTAGGGCACAGCTGAGTGATTCTTTTGAATGTACAAAGTCTGTCCTGCTCATTAAGTGATTGGTAACATCAGGGTTTTGTGACTGAGGTCGCACCACCAATTGATATAAATCAAAGCATCTAGAAGTAGTCCTGAAGCACATGTCGCTCTTCTTTGATCATGGCTAAGGTGAAGAAGGAGCTAACGAGTGAGCAACGGGTTCGAATAAAGGCCCTTCTTGATGCTGGCTGGAATTACTGCCGCACAGCCAAGGACATGAGATGCAGTCCAAGCAGTGTAAAGTCCACTTTAGACCGCCATGATGGCACCAATTCACACCAGACCCGAAAGGGAAGAGGAAGGAAAAAGAAACTTTCAGACAGACAAGTGAAGCATCTCAAAATTCTCAGTCTTAAGGACAGAAGAAATACCTCACGAGAACTGTGTGAGGAGATCAACACCACAGTGAGTAATGGTGCATCAGTGTCCTCAAGAACTGTGTGTCGGAGACTGGGAGAAGAAGGACTTGTGGGCAGAATAGTGCCCAGGAAACCATTTTTGAGAGAGAACAATATAGTGAAATGCCTGAAATTTGCAAAAGAACACAAGAAATTGACAAAGGAAGATTGGTATAAAGTGTTTTGGACTGATGAGTCCAAGTTCAGCAACAAGCGAAGAGTGTATGTTTGACGGAGGAAGGGGGAGAGATATAGAAAGGAGTGCCTCTTGCCAACAGTTAAACATGGAGGGGGTAGTATTATGGTGTGGGGTGCCATTTCAGCCTCAGGAACATGTGACTTAGTGAAAATTGATGGCATCATGGATAAGAAAGTATAGCACAACATTCTAGTGAGGCATGGAGTACCGTCTGGGAGTCGTCTTATTGGGCCTGGAGTCATTTTTCAGGAGGACAATGACCCTAAACATTCTTCTAACTATTGCCGGAACCACCTGAACAGAAGGAGTCTGCTGGAACATTGAAAATGATGGATTGCCCGCCTCAAAATCCAAACCTCAACCCCATAAACTGGACAGATCTATTGTACATTCAGAAGAACGCCTTTGGCTTGAGTTGCAGAAGGCATGGGATAACATTAGTGTTGAAGTTCTCAGGAAATACATTGACACTACGCCAGAGTGACGTGCTGCTGTAATTACTGCAAAAGGTGGACACACCAAATATTAAATTTAAAAGTGGATAAAAACCGTAGGACTCACGTCATCTGATATTTGTTGTACTCAGCGCAACCATCTGCATATTTCATAAACATTATGAAATGAAATCATGTTTTGGAGGCAAAAAAAGGTAAATATTTTCAGATCTGTCAGGTGTTTTTTATTATTTTATTGTTTTTTATAATTTATTATTTTAATAATTTTGGCCACCAGTGTATGCGTATGAACAGATGAAAATGTATATAAATGTAAATCCCCTATCACAGAAATGAACAGTAAGACAGCACACGTTTTATAAATCATACACTTATTTGTTTGGATAATAACTTCTCTCAGTACTTTCACATAAGCTCATTGGCACCTCATTTATTTGCCCCTCATTTACATGTGCAGCATGTGTGAAGTTGCCTCGTCACCAGTAGCATAATGCGCTCGAGTCGGACGGTAGGTGGCGCTTGAGGAGATGAGGCGGTGCCATTGCGACATTCCCAGGCTGGCACCTTCCCCTTTTTTGGTTCTCTCTCTCTGTCTCTCCGTCTCTCCTAATACCTCTACATCAGAAGAGAGAAGTCAAATTCCGTCATGACCAAGGCGTATTCCCGTGTGCCTATATTTCTAGGTCTTCAGGATGCAGTTTTTCGTTGAATAGTTTAGCTGCCAAGTATCCAGAGAAATTCCTGTCCATGGGGATTTTACTGGAGGAGCTTCCTACACTACAGCAGGACACCTCATGGGATGTGACCCAATGACCTTATGGTTGTAAATACAATACTAGCTGTATGACTGTGGGTAGGGATCTAAACACAGGCTTTGACACTGTTGAGGTCGAGATGGGATTGTAGATGTGCCTGCGAGAAGCTTCAAGCGCCACATCCTGCGTGAATCGCAAATGGATTCATTCTGTGAGTGCTGGAAGGTGTCCCGATTCGCTGTGAAGCTTCAGTTGTTGCACAACTGCACCGTATGAATGGTTTCACGTCACTTACGATCGGTATGTATAGGAAGTGCCTTGAGGCAGGTCCAGGAAATGCCAAATGCCAACAGCCTTCTTGAGTACTTCCCCTGTTTACGGTTGTTTATTGCACGACCGCCGGGGCTATTTATGGCCCTGTCAACGGGTCACGTGCGTGGGAAGAAATACTGCTTGCCTAATGAAATTTAAACAAGCCCCGCCTGCTCCTCCAGGACTGATTGTGGATTGGCCAGTCCAAAACAAATGCGTTGTCTTTCAGTTTTGCTTTTTTCCAGCCCGTGGTCTTCACCCAGGGCTTTCTTTGGTCTTTTTCATGTACAAAGGGTTCAGAGCTGAATTAGTGGTGCGACTTGGTATGAAAGGCACCGCAAAGGCCCCAGTTTGTGCTGGAGTGGGATGTGCACCAATCAGGCAGCACAGCTGAGAGTGTGTCTCTCCCGTCGTAACAGAAACCCAGGAGCGTCTGATAGCTCTTAATTACTGCAGAGCCTGGACGTCGGCCAGCTGGCGGTGATGTGATATGGGCTTGATGAGGGCCCAAGGTGGGGGACCATGGCTCAGGGGTCTAGGCGCGTTAGCTTTGCCTTGCTTTCTCTGTTAGTGCAGGAATGATTGACACTCTGGCTTAGGGTAACTGAACATGTTAGCAGTTTTATAATTTAGATTTAGGTGAAGGTTTTAGCCAAGGCAGCTGTGAATATTTGCTCAGCTGGTGCAGTTCGGGGTAGCTTCTCTTCTTATACGGTTTTAGGCTATGAGTTTGGGTCCTTAACTGGTGTTTGGGGTCAGGTTGGGTCTCGCAGTCCTAGGGGTGACAGCGCCACCTGCTGGGCTGCCCACCCTGACAGTCTGATGTGTGTCAGCGATGGCTGTGGTGTGAAGGCAGTCTCCAGCATACTGTAGTCGGCGTTAATGTGGGAGGCGACGGTGAGAGCGGGCGGGACAGCTGTTGGTTTGCATAGCGATCCGCAGTAACTCGACTCCCACCAACTGTTTGATAAGCTGGTACCATGAGGGTGAGCCATGTACCTGATTTATGGAGACACTCCCAAACTGAATAGCTCTCTCTACCCCGCCCCCACCGCCCCCAGCCTCACAAACAAACTTATTCAAACATCAATAACAAAGGCTGTTGGGTAAGTTTAAGTTAAAGGGCAGATAACTTGGTAAAGACATTTGACATGAGAGAGGCATGGATACCATGACAGATTCCGAGGGCCCAGCTTTTTGTAGGGGCCGCCCCAAGCAGGGGGCCCAAGGTGACACTTTCTCAGGGGGCCTGAAATGTCTAGTTCCTCCCCTGTCGACAGCCAGCTGACTTTAATATTGCCACACAAATATACTCTGAGGGCAACATGGTGGCGCAGTGGAGTTTGCATGTCCTTCCTGTGTCGTCGTGGGGTTTCCTCTGGGTACTCCGGTTTCCCCCCACAGTCCAAAGACATGCTGAGGCTAATTG
>JAABNX020000021.1:22633997-22644953 GCA_015163995.2 Mormyrus lacerda | reverse complement strand
TCCAGCCTGTCTCTCTGCACGCTGTCCCTTTACACCCTGTCTCTTTCCAGCCTGTCTCTCTGCACGCTGTCCCTTTATAGCCTGTCTCTTTATATCCTGTCTCTCTGCACCCTGCCTCCTTACACCCTGTCTCTCTGCACTGTATCATCTCTATCACATCGCTAGACTCTCCCTTCACACTATCTGCTTCCTGTCCTCTCTTTACCTTCCTTCTGCTATCTGCCTACTCCCTGGCTTCCCTCTTTCTCCTCGCTGCTCCTTTTCTGTCTATTTTTTCACGGCAATCGCAGTTATCTCCCTTTTCCGACAGCTGTCTAGCCTCTGAGGATGTTCTCGTAACGCATCCCGGGCTGGTGAGCGGCACCAGCAATGGGCTCTGCTCCCTGAGTGGGGGCAGGAGATAAGTAGGGGGTGTCCACCCTTTCCCCACCCGTTTCATTTCCTGCCTTAAACCCTCCCTGCCCCCCCCCCCTCCTCAATCCGCCACCCTTTTCTCCTTCCACTCTCTCAGTCCACTCTTGTTCCCTCATTAGACTACAAATGTTATTCAGAGGCACAATCTCCAGCAGATATGTCTCACATTGTGCATGTAAGCATTCAGATGTTATATGCGAGTTCATAGGAAGCATTTCCTGCTCCTCCTTACTTTCACAACAAACTCCTCCTCTTGGCCACTGTGGTGGAAGCCTCAGTCCCCCAGTTTGATTCTCTGTCCCTGAGTTGCATGGGCTTCTCCCTGTGGACATCTAACTCATACCATGTGCCCGTGCGTCTGTTTGGAAGTGAATCTCATGGCATAAAAAGGGTCCCTGGGGAATGAGGCTTCCTCCCCTAAACACCCCGTCGAAAAGCCAGACTAGTTTCAGTGTTCCAAGCCGCTGATGCACGGTGGAGGCGGTCCATGGCATGGCAGAGGCGCCGGCCAACCACAAGCCAGGAGCTGGCCAAGATCTCTGAGACATGCAGGTGTTTTTTTTTTTCTCAAACAATGTCCCATAACCACTTCCTCTCATCATCTGAGAGCCGTACTCATGTCTGCATTTCTGTGCCGTTTCGAAACGACTAAGTTCATTGATGAACAATTAGGTGAGAAGGTGAGCTGGTGTGACTGGCAGACGTGAATCCCGACCAAACAATAACACACGTCCTTGATGCAATAAAACGTTTCGTTGTATTTTATATACAGATCATTGTCCTTCATTTAAATTTATCCTCGGGATTTGTAGCCGCCTGGCTTACAGTCGCTACTGTCCCAGATGCTGGAAACTCCACATGACTGATTCATTCATCAAAAATTCTTGTAAAATATGGTTTGCGCCAGTGCAGTCCAAGGTGAGAGGAGAATGTGGGAGACTCTCATCAGCTATGTTTCGCTTCCAAAATTCTTTTAACCGCAATGCTGAAAAACACATTTCTACCAAAAATAATGATGGAGTTCTATCATTGTGATGTGGCAAAATAATGGGGTATTCTGTGTGGAAACCTACCCCCTCCCCCGGGTTATTTGTCCATTTTTTAATGGTTTTGCAGATAGGATAGATGAACAGCCCCCCCTCCCCCATGCAGGTGCTGACCAGACACAGCCTGTGGCTCTTGGTCCCTCCTGAAGTCGTCTTTGTGTAATTTATGTGGGGAAATTGGAGAAAATTCTCTGTGAAAATAGGGACCATGTGTTTCTTTTAAAAAAAGAGAAAAACAGACATTCGCTCCGAGAATCACAATCGAATGGAGGTGAACCGTCCGTCTGTTCATCTGTGTTGTGGGAATCACTGCAGGCAAGCCTGGACACCTAGTGATGTTAAACCGTAGCTGGCTTTTTTCAGGCTGGTTAATGGGCTGGTATAACGTCCATCATGTCGACTGGGGGGTTTCGGAAAGGAGCCCCCCAGCCTCCTGATTCAGGCAGGGAACCTGTCTTTGATCTTCAGAGAACCTATCTGCCAATGTCATCTCAGTAGGTGGCACTATGGAGAGAACTGTCACCTCACATCACCAGGGTTAGAGGAGCGGGGGTTTGGTGTGTGTGTGTGTGTGGGGGGGGGGTTGTATGTTCTCCTTGTGTTAGGAGAGCAGATGTTCATTATGATTGTGGGGGCGCGTGCCCACAACGTACTGGTTTTCTGACCAAGTAGTTTCCATGCTGCCTGGGAGAGGTGCCAAGTCCCACTGTAACCCAGTACTGGATAAACTGGGTGGATCTTTCACACACTGACAATTCGTCTTTGATACTCAGAGGAATGATCTTGGAGAATCGGAGCTGGAGAAATCATCACCAACACACAACAGCTGGAGAGCTCTTCTTTTGACAGTAAGACGGCAGACTGAGCAGCTCCTTCATGCTTTGAGTCGCCGCATGTGTTGCACCTTCAGCTGAGGTTGCAGCAGGAGCTTAGCGAGACGCCGCGGGGGGTGGGGGGGGTGGGGGGGGTGTGTCTATGCAAATGCTGTCTGACTGAATCCAGTCAAAGCCAAGATCTGGACTACAGAAGCTTGTGCCATCAGGACCAGGCAGCTCAAGGTGGCTTCAGCACCGAAGGAGAAGTTACTGCTGCTGCTGTATATACAGCACAGCGACGCCGTGTCCTGCAGCATCACCATCTGAAAGACGGCGTTTCCTAACTACGGGTGGAGTAAACATCAGTGGCTGTGTGGAATTTATTGCACCTTAGAGGAATGCATAGGTACTTACACAAACCAATCAGGTTAGATTCGATAAACATTCATGACCCCGGGGGGGAAATTCTTGTGCAAGCGACAGCAAAGAAAGCAAAACACGTACATTTAATGTAAAACAGACAAGGTGCAGGGGACAGTGCACATAGTGCAAATAAATTAGGATGTACACAGCGAACAGAATATTGAAAAGCAGAATAGCTTGGAATATAATAATAATTGAATATTGTTGCAGTTATAATACTATGAGAAATGTAAAATGCATCTTAAGGTCATTGGAACGCTTCCGGGTCCATACAAAGTTCATGTGCAAACGAGCAAATGGCTTAAATGATTTATGTTTCTTGTTCCAGAAAAGAGGCTATTCCATATATCAAGTGTTTCCAGAGAGTTCTGTTGCATTGACGTGTGGCTTGCTAGTGTTCATGGTAACTTCCTTTGTGGCCCAGGAAGCTGGACACCCTTTAATCCCTGTTTGGGTTCCTTGCCCACCGAACACTTGTGGCAAGGCTTAGAGAGAGAGTGCAGTCATGCCGTTTTCCATCTCTGACCAGCCACCCACGCAGAATAGTCCAGAATAGAAACTAAGCAGAAAAATCTTTGTTCATACAAAATTTACAATGATCCACTACTGTGCAAAAGGCTTGGGTCTATCAAAGATAATGTTTAAAGCTATGCATCTGGGTAATTTGTGCATATTTGCTTGAAAAAGAAACAGTTGACCAAAATATATGCAAATGAACAGCAACACTATAAAAAGAAGAACACAGCTTTAGTTTCCAAACCCATTTCATGTTTTCGTTATTATACTGCCAGCTCAATTAATTAATTAATTAATGGGGTATTGATTAGTCAAATTTGGTGTGTCAGTGGATGAGTCAACACACGCAGGAGTTCATTGGATGGTTTCCGCAAATGCTGAGGTGATGGAATTTAAATATGCAAATGTGAAATCGCTTGCCTCCAATTCAAATGCACGTGTCATGTCTCAGTCTCCATGGGGAATCGCTCCTCCCCCATCTCCCCTAACTGCCACTTAGCGTTACATCGGGGGGTCAAAGGTCAACTCATTCCACATTGAAGTCTACAAAAGCTGAACAGAGGCGTTTGGCAGACACTGATACCTCCAACTACTTCATGGGGCTCTACTCTTAACCGCTGAAATCATTTTTGTTCCTATTTTAAAACATTTATACAGTATTCTTTGGCTGCTGGCTTCTGAACGTAAGGTAATTAATGCGTTGACCAGTCCTGCGACGTGGCAGAGAAGCACTGAGCTGTAGGTGTTAAGCGCCAAGGCTGGACGAAGCCGCCTTTCCTGCTGTAGTGCGTGGGGATGCCGCCGCAGACTGGCAGGTGTAACGTTACCACAGCTTTGGGACTGCGGCTTTGACTCCAGCCCAAGCTCGGCCTCCCTGTTTGGGCTTCGCCTGTGTACTCAGGTTTCCTCTCAGCAGTCCCAACATACACATGTAGTGAGAGTGAATGGGAGGCTGGAGATTAGCGATAGCATGTCAATGGGCGGCGGAGAGCCGCGGTGGACCACCGTTTGGCGATGTTCGGTGCGAGGGGAGTATATTTTCTTAGATATGACTCACTGGGTTAGCAATTTTTAATGGGAAATGCAGAATGAATAGGCAACTGTTTTATTAGTTAGTTTAATTTATTAGTCTTCCATAATCAGACTTTCTCAGGAAATTGAACTGGAAGTTCAAACAAGGAAAGTTGTTGAATACGGATTGACTAATAATGGCTTGATGTTCCGGAGTGAGTGTTTGGTGATGGAGATGGATGGCTCCACACCAGTGGAGATGTTCTGGGGGGGGGGCGTTGACCACTTTCGGGTCTGTGCCTTGCACACAATGGAGAGGGCAAGCAGACCTCCTGCCCGTCACATGACATCATCCAGAATCTTGGCAGGAAGGTTTCTGTGGTAACCAGCCTTTAAGGGGGCCTATTTATCTTCTCGTTCATGCAGTGTGGGAGCCTGCAGGACTTTCGTCACTGTCAGAATGACAGTGGTGGCCATGTGGAAATCAATGCCCCTTTTAGGGAAACTGATTCATAAACCTCAAAAAGAAAAATTCTTCCCCCCTGGCAAGGCAATAGTCTGTATATTGCATCCTATTTTCTTTCCAAAGTCTTCTGTTTAAAACGGTGCTAGCGTTGTGTATTCTGTTCATTATTTTCCCCAGTCAACGATCTGACACAAAACTATTACTTAGAAAACTGATACAGAAATATTGTCTGATACAAATGAAAAACTCGGGGTCTGCCCTAAGTACATTCACCACAATGAATGTGTGAACAGGCTTATTGTGTGTTAGTTTAGCTGACTATGCAAATCAGTTCATATAAACACTTACAAGCAGGATAAACAGAACTTTCCCTGTCCTTTGTGGTTCCTGTTGTTGTATAGTTTTCTCCTTTAGAATAAGATATCTCCATTTATATAACATTGCAGATTTAACAAACAACAGTTCAGTAACATGGACAGGCTTCGGAGCCCTGCAGTGCTTTAGTGAAAACCTGTTACGTATTCCCAGCTTTTCGGACTCAATGTCATTGTCAAATGAGGAGGCGGGATGGGTTTCAGGCAATACTAGAGGCGACGCGAAAAAAAAGCCAGTATTCACTCGATCCCTCCCACCATTCCCCCCCATGGCGTCTGATGAGCGCGACACCCCGCTGCCATACCCACTCCTACCCTCGGTGTCCGGAGCAGTGCTGCGACGCGGGTGGCAGCGTGTGTGCTGACACGCTTCTGCTCGGCGGTCACTGGGAGCCAGCGGCTCGGCACAGCGCTGCACGGCACCGGCGGCTGCTCCATTCCAAAATCGAGGCGGTGTTTCTGGCACCGACTCCCCGGTATTTATTTTCACCTCGATCTCTTTTGATCTTTTGTTCGGAGTGGATTTTAGCAAAGACTTGGGGTTTCGCTTGCGGTCTCACACCCCCTTCTCCGGAAAGAGAGCCAGCGGGACAAAGTGACATTAGGAGCGTTGAAGCGCCGGGACGCTTGTGGATATTTTGTTGCAGTGAAGAAGACCACGATTTCGGCATTCTCCCTAATTTAAACTGACCACGGTATCGAGATTAAGAATTACACCGGGTGGAAGGACGTCTTCCTAAACTGCAGACATGTACGTATGCTTTAGCGCCTTTTTTCGTTTTCCCCTTATGTTTTGTGGTTATTGCCATGTGTCCTGACTATGCACCCGGGTTTTACCTGACGAGATTTCCCCCCTCCGATGGGGCATGCACACGGTAAAAGTACTTCGGGTCGCATTAAAAATTGAGCTAAAATAGAGCTGGAGCGTGATTCTCATGCATAATATTCGCAAATCGCTGTCCCTTCTCATGTAGTTTTTCACGAAATATTTATCAAGATTTTTCACAGAATTTCGCCGCGACCTGTCCGACATTTCGGCGTGCATGGGTGCTACGTCACGTTTGTGCAGAGAAAGCAGGGGGTCTCCTTTTAGTGGCCCTGATAGGTGTTAATTACTGGGGTAAAGGGTCTCTCTGATCGCAGCTTGTATTTATTTACACATTAGAAGAGCAGTGCAAACGTGCAAGTCAGTTATTAATTATTATAATTATTTGTTACACATAACCGCCAGAACGTTACTAGGCATACTAAAAATACCATGTTTATTTGTCCGGGCAGAATTTTCATTATCACTCAGTGTGAATACTAGTGGATTTGTCTGAGAACTCGTCTAATTTATATATATATATACATATATATATATATATAACGTTGCTCTTCCGCTGCTGTGGCGAATGTCTTGGATAAGCTGCATAATCCCTCCGCTGACTTTTATACTCCAGCAAAGGGAGGAAGGGCTTCAGAGAGTCGGCTACGGGGGCGAACAGTTTCCGAAGGAACAGCCCGCAGTGGTGTTAGGGCTCGTGGTCCATTTATAGCCATGGTGCTGGTAGGGAACGAACGACCCTCATTTCTCACCCGGTCTTGTCTCTCGTGTTAAACCCGTTAGTTTATTTTTTGGTTAAACTGTAGCCATTGCTATGACACGCACTCAGTATTGAAACTTTTATTTTATTCCCAGACATATAAAAACTGTCCATCCTTCTGCGAAAGTAATTACAGTTTGTCTGAAGCATCCAATTACTGTTCTGCAGCAAGTTCTACAGTTCTACAATTGCCGTTGTAATGTCTTAGAAATGTAAACTTAGTACCACCTCAAATTTAATGGCGAGGGGGAGCTACAATGTAAAGTTGAGATAAGCAAAGTATAGATAGTAAAATGTAGTGAAAGGGTCATGCTCTACATATTGGGCGCTGGCAAAAGGTTATGAGACGGAGAGCGGGATGTGCAAACGGCTTTCTGTCATTTCTAGGATTAAGTATCGCAAACCTCACCAGGGTGTGCAGAGGTAAATATCCTGTTCCTGCTCTTCCTTTGCACCCTCGCCTGTTCCTGTCCTCCACCTCCACGCCCTCAGCTTTCAGGCAGTGCGCAGTCTCCGCTTTGCGTGTGTCTGAGTGCCTGGCACTGTTTTAACGAGAATGATCTAGAAAACAGGCGCACATTTTATTTGTTTACTTTTAGGAACTCCATTCTTTTACTGGAGATTGCGCTCTGCGGCGGCACACCTAAAGTGCCTTTGGCCGCCTTTCTGGGCCGTGTAGCACATGACTCCCGGCTGCTGATTCCTCAGAGAGTGACAGAAGAGGGCTTGTTGGCTTCATCACGCTCTGCCCTTATGGGGGGGCCCGGGGGGGTTGGGGCATCATAGCTCCTTCGTCGTTGAACCTCTGAATAAGGGGGGTGTCCAGAGGGACGTGTGCTAATTATGGGGCCGTCGGCCCGGGATCCGGTTCTCTGCTGTTCCTGCTGGGGGGAGTCAGTTTCCCTTTGATCCGCAGCCCCCCCCCCCGGGATCCTGCATGTTTATGTGGGTTACTCGCACGCCGCTCCTTCAATAATTCACCAGTCTCTGTCGTTTACATTTATCAGGGACGGGATCAGTGGCACCGTGCGCTGGAGATGGCAGTGGGGCTGACGCCATGGAACAGATGTCCCGGGTTGGGGGGGGGGGGGTTAAAACAGCATTTATGCGGTCTGTAGTCCCAAGGCCATGGAGTTACACTTTGAACCTGCTTTTTTTTTTTTTTTTTGAGGGATTTTCTTGGATTTTGCTGCATTTGAAGATGGTTTTACATTCTGACAGCAGGATATTTTGAATTTGGCAACTAATATTTCTCTTGACGGTTAATTTCTGTGAGCAGGTATGATTGTGTGTGGAGGGGGGGGGCTCTGTTTCCAAAACCCACTCATCTCCCCCACCTGTGTGCCTGTCACATGACCCCAGCCCCGCTTGAACCTAAAGGCAGAGAAAGGTAGCGCCTCACCCTCCACAGGCATGTTTCTTACTTTACAGCGTGGGAAATGAAAGCCGTTACAGTGTGAGGACGGGGGCCGACGGGAACTTGCTGAGTGAAATGAACAGGAATGTCCATCTCGGAGTAAATCCCCGCAACCTCCGCAGACGGGGGCTTCCTGGGTTTATGCCCCGTGCCTATTGGGGATTTTATGTGCTCAACAGTAAAATCACTCTGTCGACCCTGGGATTCGAACCAGCGACATTCCGACCACAGGAACAGTGTCCTAATGAGCAGAGATGGAAAACTAATCCGAGGCTGGGCAGTGTTTTTGTCCTTATTCACATGCAAAGCGGAGCGGTGCAGCGTTTTTCCTCTTCCTGGCGAGTGTCAGTCTGTCCTTGGGATCGTGCACCATCTCTAGTCAGCCTTGGGTGCAATGAGGGCACCTGGCTTTTTATGTTGGTATGTGGACAGCTGTCACGTAAAGAGGGCTGTATCAGCGAGCTGCGTGGCTAACCTCTTCTCTCCGGCCTGCGGCCTTGACCCCACCTTTACCCAAACGAGAATCCAGGGTCGTGGGAGCGGGGCAAGCTGTCACCTTACAGCTACTCTAGATGGTCAAAAGCGTCTGACGAGGGAGCTGCATCTCCCAGTATTTGTATGCAGAGGCTTCCTACAAAGTGCCAATACACGACACCGGCACGCTCACGAAGAAACACGGGAACACGGACGAGTCCCGCCTGCCCTTCTGGAGAGCAGTATTTCTGCCGCGTTTACCTCTCCGTTCTCTTGTGCTCAGAGGCTAATGATTTCCGGCGGGTCTCTGCGTTCCTGACCCCCCGCTGATGTAGCAGCTAAATAAACACGACACATACGCCCATAGCACTAGCAATTGAACCGCAGCGTCTTCTTGCGCATGACGACTTTTCTGCTTTGAATCCCGGTGTCTCCATGGAAAAGGGGGGGGGGTCATCGCCAGATCTCACACCACATCCTTCTAAAGCACCGTGGCCACTGCGCACCGCCCTGGCCCTGACCACTCTCTCCCCCCGCCTCACCTCGGCTTTATCCAATCACACGCCATCACAGGGCTGTCGTGCTGTGATGTTACGGCAGATGACAGGTGCAGTGGCCGCAGAGGACCTGTGCGGGGCCCGATTTGTCGAGCGTGAGCTGTGTGATAAATGGGGATGTTTCCGCATTAGGCTGATTGTTTTCAGTTGTTTGGGCAGCACACTTATCCAGAAGGGCTTAGCGTTTTATAAGGAGTTAAGTCAGGGTAAATGCCTTTCTCACGGATGCATCAACAGGCACTGGAACTGGAAAACATGAGCAGCAGACTGCTACTGTCATTCGTGACTTCATAGGGATGTATGTTTGTCTATTTCCAGGGCCGACGTGTCACATTTTGAATGGGTGTATCGTCTCTTTATTGATCTCCTTTGCTTCATGTTGTGTCTCTTACAACATTTTAGATTAATACGTTAATATTTAATGTAAATATCAGCACTGCAGAAGGTTCATTGCAATAAGAATGAATGCATTGGTAGCCAGCTTGTTCCGAGGCTCTGATTATGACATCATAATGGAGCTGCTCTGTTTCATAGCTCTGATTATGACATCATAATGGAGCTGGTCTGTTTCATAGCTCTGATTATGACATCATAATGGAGCTGGTCTGTTTCATAGCTCTTGATTGTGACATCATAATGGAGAGGCTCTGTCTTCAGGGTGCCCTTTAGTGCATACAGCATTTCATTATGTGTGACTGACCAGGGGTGTGGTGACGTGTTAGAGCTGTTGTGGTTTCCCTAAGCATGTCATTTCCTGTTGGAGAGCAGAAGGTGTGTCCCGATGTGCAGCTGCTCAGACTGACTCACTCGCTGCCTGTAGCTCGGAAGCGGATGAAACCACATGCAAACACATACGGTAAACAGAGGGACACAAGCACATGGAGACAGAGGCCGCGGTGTGCAAGCTGTCCAAACATGGCACAAGCGGACACAAGGTAAACAGGGGCAGATAGCCAGGGCGAGGAGGGCTGCCGCAGATGGCCTGGGCTGTGGTGCTTGGAGCCTGAGATTAACTCCATCAGTGCTAGCCCAAGGATCAGTGTCACAGTGCTCCATCCCTGACAGAGGGGGGTGGGTTTAAAGTCGATTGGCCTGGTTTCAGAAGGTCACATGGGGCAGTAGGGCGATGATGTTATCCCACAGCAAATAGGAGCATGGCAACAGGTTTGATTGGATCCCCCTCCCATTGCAGCTCTGAAGCCACATGGAGGTAAACAGGAGCGCTAGTGCCAGCAGGGGTCATCGCCGCCGGCCCGTCACATGCCATAATCTGCTTACGCAGGCCTTAGCCATGTCACTGGGCCCCGGGTGACAGCGGGCAGCCTGCAAACAGCAATCCTGTCCAGGTCGCGGCCATGAAATCTTTCTGCAGAAGCCCTGTCTGGGGAACCGTAATTAATCAGCATTTCTCAAGGAAAAGGCAACGACAGGCGGGCATTATCACGCGGTGAAGGAAGTGCCCCATTTCAGGAAGTGATCTGCATTAATAGGACCATTAAAAAAGTTTAACAGCAGTTATAGACAGATAAAAGCAAACTCAAAAGATATTAAAGGTTTTACTGCTAATATGATCAAGAGGACTGCACAGGTCTATGTGAATGGACTGTAGAAACAATGAAGAATATATATCATATTACATTATTATGATAAGATAATAGATATTTTTTGTGCGGCAGACAAAACAGAATACAGAACATAGAAATCATATAATGACAGTTAAACAGTAATATAATCTAGGGGTAGATTAAATAAATATTTTAATAAATTTTATACGCCTTTATCCTATACAGTCCCTGACAAAAGTCTTGTCGCTTGTGTACAAATTGAACTCAAGTGCCGCTGAAATATATTTCTAAT
>JAABNX020000021.1:22594874-22605190 GCA_015163995.2 Mormyrus lacerda | reverse complement strand
CTGCCATTTGGCGCATAAGCGCAAACAACAGTCAGGACCCGTCCCCCCACCCGAAGGCGAAGGGAGGCTACCCTCTCATCTACCGTGGTAAACCCCAATGAACAGGCGCCCAGCCAGGGGACAATAAGTAAGCCTACCCCAGCTCGGCGCCTCTCCCCGTGAGCAACTCTAGAGTGGAAGAGGGTCCAACCCCCTTCGAGGAGACTGGTTCCAGAGCCCAGGCTATGTGTCGAGGTGAGCCCGACTATATCTAGTCGAAACTTCACAGCCTCGCGCACCAGCTCAGGCTCCTTTCCCACCAGAGAGGTAACATTCCATGTCCCTAGAGCTAGCTTCTGCAGCCGAGGATCGGATCGCCAAGGTCTCTGCCTTCGGCCACTGCCCAACTCGCACTGCACCCAACCCTTATGGCCCCTCCTACAGGTGGTGAGCCCATTGGAGGGGGGACCCACGTGCCTTGTTTGGGCTATGCCCGACCAGGCCCCATGGGTGCAGGCCTGGCCACCAGGCGCTCGCCATCGAGCCCCACCCCCAGGCCTGGCTCCAGGGGGGGGGCCTGGTGACCCACATCTGGGCAAGGGAAATCGTGGATCCATGTTGTGACTCATCATAAAGGGGTCTTGTGAGCCATGCTTCATCTGGTTCCTCACCCAGAACCTGTTTGCCTTGGGTGACCCTACCGGAGGCATAAAGCCCTGGGCAACTTAGTTCCTGGGATCATTGGAACACGCAAACCCTTCCACCACGATAAGGTGTCGGCTCCAGGAGAGGCATTCGAATCCCTGTGTTGAAATATTAATTTCTGGCAATTTTCTTTTTTTTGTCTCCTTTGTCTTTGATGAGCTCTATCCTTGAATATTTTATTGTCCATCAGAGTGCTGATTCAATCTGCACAAGGAGCACTTGTAAGTTAAAATGACACGTTAAGGTCTGCAGCAGACCACCCTGGCCCCACGCACAGTGTGCTGAAGAGCTCTCTCACGTTCTACCTTTTATAGCATATGCTCCAGAGCCACCACCGGTTGTTTTCCTGTATTTATTAACTTGCTGTCATAGTTACGTGTGTTTGTGTCTGATATAGCCAAGTATGTGTATGTCCTGGGGTCTGATTTCTCCGTGTAGAGCACTTCAGAGCCTGGAAGCGAAATGTTTCTGCCTGGAGGGTTTGATAAATGGCGCCTAATAAAGGTTGCAGGAGAAAAGGAGAATCTGATGTACTCCAAATGCCAAATAGCAGAGAAATTCAGCTGCGTTATTGCCGCAGATATTGCACATGGGTGTGTGTTTAGGTTAAAATCCGTCTTCTCTCTTGCTGTCCTCCTTTAGTCCCTTCGACAAAGATGACCAGAGCTCCACAGCCAGCACCGTGAATAAAGCTCCATCTGTCAACAAGCGCTTCTCCACCTATAACCAGAGTCCCCCGGACACACCCTCGCTGCGAGAGCAGGCCTTCTATGTGAGTGTCCCCCGCACTGTGCACCACCCTGCACACCCACCACACCCTCGCTGCGAGAGCAGGCCTTCTATGCGAGTGTCCCCCACACTGTGCACCACCCTGCACTCCCACCACACCCTCGCTGCGAGAGCAGGCCTTCTTCCCAGTCCTCAGGGACCCCCGGACAGTCCACATTTTTACTCCCTCCAAGCTCCCAACCAATCAGGAACACTGAATACCTGGTACATGTGTGCTGGGACCTGGGAGGGAGCAAAAATTGGGGACTTAGAAGAATAGGCTGAGAAACACTGGCCTAGGGAGTCTGGGCTGTGTAGAATTGCAGACATTAGCTGATATTCACCTGTAAATTTTGTGAGGTGCTATGTGGCAGCTCTGCTTTGACTTGTCTCTCCTAAAAAGGAGTTTCTGGAATAATTCTCAGCCAGTGTCTCTTGTCTTCTTTAACTTCCCACCTGACGTCTCTGTTCCAGCTTCCCCTGTGCCATTGCATTTGTGCCGATGACCCAGAGGTGGTCTTAACGTAGCAAGTAGCCGTAGCCGCAGCTCACTCCCGGCCTGATAGACTAGCCCCCATTCTCCATTCTCATTGTCATTCTCTCGACCTCCATCCGCCCCCACCCCACCCCCCCTCCCACACGAAGACGGCTCTGAGGAGCGGGCCGCCCAAGCAGCGCTGGTCCCTTCTGGAGGTGTTCCGCGAGACGCTCTCTGAGAGGCTATCTCACAGCTGCTCGTGCAGCGATGTCACCTCTGTGAGACTCGGGTGCACGCGCATGCAGATGGATGTAAGTGCTGCTAGTGGTAGTCCAGTAGTCTGGGAGCAAAGTAGTGTTTAGTTAGTACCCTGTCCTGTCCGCGTCCGCGGTCCTGCTCTACAGCTGCTCCAGGGAGGGACAGGGGATGGAGATCAGCACCAGACATGACTGATTTTAGGCCCCCTTGTAGGGGCTGGTGTTTGATAATCTGAACGGCTTCTCGACATGGTTGGTATCTTGTGCTATTATCAGAGCTAGAATGCATGACCCGGCGAGACAGAAATTATATTAAAGAGAAGCCCGTTAAACAGAGCAGGGGGTCTGTGTGTTTTCTGGGCTGGGAGCCAAGCTTGTCCCCCTCTGGTTGGGCAGCTTTCTGTTGGGAAGAAAGCTGATTCGTCCGTAACCTCCCTGTCCGTCACAGGTAGCCACACCCACTCCCAGTTACCACTTGTTTATCTATGTGCACTTCTACCTTTCATTTTGACTCCTCCCCCCACCCCATCATAGAACATGCTGCGACGGCAAGAGGAGATGGAAAATGGCACCGCCTGGTCCAACTCCTCAGAGTCGTCCGACGACTCCTCCAGTCCACAGCTCTCTGTTGGAATGCGCCACTCCCACATGACTTTGGTCCAGCCTGAGCTGCAGGCTGCTGCACCTGCCATCGAGATCACGTTTGCGCCGCGCGACTCTGCCACCTCCACCCCAAGCCGGCCAGATGCCATCGCGGAGCGTGCCGAGGAGGCGGATGGGGGGCAGGCTGTACCCGTACCCAACGGCCACGCCTGCTTCTCGCGCTCGCTCAGCCACATCAGCGAGCACAGCATGGACGGCGCGATCACGGACAGGCCGCCTCCAGACTCAGGCGAGTCCTCCGAGGAGGCCTCCGTTGTCTCCGTTGGTGACGTTCTCGTCGGAGAGTCCGTGTCCATGGAAACGGGGGAGGTTAGCAGAGATGGGGACGCACCTCAGCCGGGCGCCACCGAGCCCTCATCCCCTGTGACCTTGGGGGCTTCCTCAGCCCCCCCATTTGGCACTGAGGGGACACTGGCTGCCCCTGAGGAAGAGGATGTGGAGGAGCAAGAGGAGAAAGATGTGGGTGGTCTGCATTCCTCACCAGCATCACCCAGAGCAGGCCAGCAAGCGCACCTCAGTGCACCCCCTGCCAGTGACTCTGAACGGACTGGATCTCCAGCCCACGGGCAGAAGGTAGCATGGGAAGAAACAGCAGAAGAGAGTGTAAAGAGGCACTCTGCCCTGCCCCCGGGGCAGGAGACTCAGAAGCCAGGGGCAGACAGAAGCCTGGAGGAGGCTCTGAGCACCGTCATCTCCTGCCTGGATGACTACAGGGGCCAGTTTCCTGAGCTTCAGGGCCTGGAGGACGAGCTGAAGCAGCTGGAGGACATTCTCTCGGTGAGTTTGCTGGCTGTACCTTCCCTGACCAGCAGTGGTGCCGCTGCTCCAATCCTGCGGGCTCAGGTGATGAAGGCATTGGCCGTGGGGCTGCTCTCCCAGAACTGGTCGTGCTGATGAAGAGGAACATGGGGGGGGGTTTAAATATGAGGGATGACAGTGTTTTGCAGACTTTAGGGTATGGAAACAAACAGGGGGGGTAATTATAGCACAAGACTAAAACCACTACAGGAAACAGTGCAGTAGGCAGAAGAATTCAGACAGAGTGACTACATGCCACACGTATGATAGCATGAAAACTTTTACAGCCCGCCCCTCTGTATGACCCCCCTCCCCTTGCTGTTTCCTTCTCCCTCCGTGTCATTTCCTGTTTTCCATGGCACTTCCTCCCCTCCCCCGTTTCTTCCTCGCTGGCCCTGATATTTTGCTCCTTCTGCTGCCTCCCCCTCAACCACCCCCCAGGTCGACCTAAAGATGACTGAGAAAATGAAAAACACAGACAGAAGGGTGGCAGTGTAGAGTGTGTGTGTGTGTGTGTGTGTGTGTGTGTTTATTTGGATGTTTGTGCTTCCCAGGGCCAGAACCGCAGCCGCTCATCCAGCGTGAGCCTGACGGTCGAAAACGCCCTTGGCAGCTTTGACTTCCTCAACAACACTGACCTTGACGATGAGGAGGACAACGTGGAAGAAGAAAGGGCCAAAAATGACACCGATGGCAGGTCTGGGCATAAAAATGTCCTTCACTCACCTCAGCACTGTCCTGCCACTTGTCAAATGTAAATGAGCACACTGAGCTCTGCTACCATCTATTGGTGAAGATGAGTATAACTCCAGTGGATCAAAATTGTCACCTGATCTTTTTATGGGTGTTGGGTAAAGGCGACAAGCCGCACATTATATGTTTTTAAACATTAGTTAGAGTTCAAGAGTATAATAGGGCAATGATTTACTACTGTGACTTGCCTAGTCAACACCATGTGTGCAGTTATAGAAAATTAATCGACAACCTTCTGGCCAATCAGATTCAAGAATTCAACAGTGACAGGATAAGTGGTGTTAATGTGTCATATTTCATACATGTCACGTTACATTAAATATATGTTGTTAGGTTTAAGTCAGTGTATATATGTGTCTTTGTTTTTTGCGATTTGTAATATGAACCTCTGTTGTACATTGAATGTACAGTGACACACATGCAGAGAAGAGCACAGCAGATGATGGAGGGTGTGACAGACGCTGCTGGGGATCCCCAACCAGCCCCATGAGCTCTGGGTTTGACGCTCTTGATCAGGCCCTATTGGTCCACTTGAGGAATTGCAGTGTCCAGCTACTGGTGAGGCTGCCAGAAAGTTGCATCTCGCACACACTCACACACACACACATTCACACACACACACACACACACACACACACACACACACACCCTTAGGCTGGAGTCTTGAGGAGCTCACCTCACTGTTGTGTCTCCCGACGGATGTTTGCGCCCCCAGCGGCTGGGTACCTTTGGCCCGCTTCGCTGTGGTGAGATGTACGCCCTGGACTTCCTGCTGAGGGAGACCAGGGTTCTGGAGCTGATCCGTCGGGTTGTGGAGGATTCCTACGGCCCGTATGCCGAGCCAGAACAAGGTAAGCCCGAGGCAGTACCTTGTCACTTCCTTGTAAACATTTCAGTACATTCTATTTCAGTATTATTCTATTTCAGCGATTACTCTATTCCAGTATTACTCTATTTCAGTATTACTCTATTCCAGTATTACTCTATTTCAGTATTACTCTCTTCCAGTATTACTTCGATTGCCTTACAGGCCCCATGTCTCTGTCCTTCTCTCTCTTGCCCCTCTATCTTTTCATCGTTTTTTTTAAAACCTGTCCCACCACTCTTCCTGTTCTCAAACAGTGGTGCCACAGATACAGAACTGTGAAGGTGCCCTGTCTCTATGGAAGCGATGCATAGAACGCACCAGGGTCTACAGCACATCTGTGGAGAACTTCCTGAAGGCGCTGGCCTGCAACTACACAGGCCAGCTGCCTGAGCGCAGCAGGGCCATCTCTGATGCAGGTAACCAAACAGAAGTTCCCACAAAGGTGTGGTGGCCTGAGGGTGGGCGGGGTCAGCATTTTGGTAACAGGTCGCTGCCACTCTGTCCCTCCCCCAGTGTTCTTGAGGCTGGCAGAGCGGATCCTGGAGCGGAAGCTGCCCCGGCGTGGCGCCGGTGCGGCTCGAGAGGTTCTCACCGTCTTCCAGTTCTGGAAGTACCTGGACACCGAAGGTCTAAGCTCGTTACAGGCACATGTCGTTGAGCTGGCAGAAGAGGGTGAGTGAGAGGACATGGAACAGCCACCGTGCAGGGGGTGTGGCTTCCTTTTGTTGCTAATCCCCCCCCCCCTCCTCATTGCCTCACCCCCTCCCACAGTGTGGCTGGTGCACGGCCTGCAGTCCGGGGACCAGGACGCCCTGCTGAAAGTGCTGAAGAAGCTGACAGACTCCAGTGTGAAGCGGGAGGTTCTGCACGCCGTCAGCCGGCTCCTGGTGGACGCGCGGGGGAAGGTCTGCAGCACGGCAAGCTCGCTGCTCCGGGGATTGGCCGAGCATCCGCTGCAACGTGAGCGGGTAAGGCTTCCAACAGCACGGTACACCACACACCAGCCACTGGTCTGGGTAACGGGCTTTGGGTCCATCTCCTGGAACGGGGCGTGCGTATGACACTGTACCGCCCCATTCAGGCCCTGGTCAGCTGTCTGGAGCTCCTGGAGGATGAAATCTTGGAAACCAGAGTCGCCGGTTGCAAGGCCCTTGCGTGCCTCAAGGTGGGTACCGCCTGTCATGGCTAATGGCTAGTATGCCTCCTTGTTGTTGGTACAGGGGGTCTTAAGTACTGGTGCACCAGCTGTGAAGCGGGTTATACACAAAAAAAAAAGTGGAACGTCAGTGTCATGCCTGCGCTAGCCCCATTTTGCTGCTCAGCTAGCCATGTTCAGTTATCCACATTTAGCTAGCCTCGCTTAGCCAGCTCAGCTAGCCATACTTAGCTACTCACGATTAGTTAGCCCTACTCAGTAAGCTGCACTTAACTAGCTGCCCAGGTACTAACAGCCCCCATCCCCCATGTGCCACAGGCCAAAGAGAGCATCGATCAGCTGGTCTACTTGTGTCGCACAGACAAGGAGGGCGTGCGGGATGCAGCCAAGCAGGCCCTGCTGGTGCTGGGTGAGTCCAGATGGGGCTACTTGCAGGTGGTGGGGGGCGGGGGGTGCATGATTTTTCAAAAAAGCCCATATTTAACTATGCAGTAAATCACTGTAGCCATGTTTGGGTCAGTCAGACACTCTGAGTCTGATGGAATGACTGAAAGTCAACAATAAGTCAACAATATTTCAGCGAGTCAGTGCAGCAATTAATTCATATTTTCCTACACGGTTCCTAAACATGCTTTATTTTGGGGGGATGGCAATGAGGACAACAGCATTAGGAAAGAGGAGGCGTCACACATGCGTGACCCCCCCGTCCCCGGCTGTTCCCTAGGTGACGAGGGCAGACTGGCGTACCGGCACGTGGAGGACTCTGCGGATGCCATACCCCGCCTGTTTGCCCCGGGTAGCATGGCCAGCACCGCCTTCTAGTGCCACGGGAATGCCAGGACCGCCGAAAGCGCTATGTGTGCCGAGCGCCCGAAACGGCGTGCCGCCGCCGCCCACACGCACTGCCGCACAGGCTGGCACACGGAGCGTGACAGTGTCGCTGCCGTAGGGACCGTTTCACTCACCGTCTGTACAGACCCCCAGAGTGGCCAGGCCCTAGTACAGCAGACTCACAATGACAAGATTACTGGAGATGACACTGTAAATATGCATATAAGTACAAAGTAAGTACTAGTACAGCAGACTCACAATGACAAGATTACTGGAGATGACACTGTAAATATGCATATAAGTACAAAGTAATAATGCTGATGATTCCTTACGAGCTGTGAAGCAGTGAAGCGGGATTGTATCACTGCCTTTAGCTGGGGTCTGTAGTAGCTACCCTCTGAAATGATAAGCCCCGTCTGTCAAAGGCTGTACCAGGAGGTGTGCCCTCAAACTGCGGCATGAACGATGATTGGACAACAGGATGGACAGGCAGGGAAAACACCCACTCAGGGGAAAGGAGGGTGTGGCTCTCACCATGGGGAATGTGCAAAGAATTCCTACTGAGTTTCTGATTAAGGTGGTTAGCTTCAAGGAAGCATAGTAGCTGTTGGAGTTTGAGGAGGATTTGCTTGTTCAGGATGACAAAGTAACAATGTATGAATTCTGGTCTTCCTAATTATACAGGGAGTTTCTTTCACCAATTAGCCACATTAATAAAATAATCAGTGCCATAATTTGTCATATTTACTTTTAACAATATACATATGTATTTCACATAAGGTGTACACATTTTACATTTTTATGTTGTAATTTAGCAATATTTCAGATTTACACTATTAAAAGCAATTATTTGCTGTTGACACCAATTACCCATAATGCATTTCCTCAGTCTTGTGCCAGTGGCTAATCAACTGAATACTGTTTCTACTATAAAGATAGGAGACAATCTATTCCCTATTTTCATGAGTGACGGACACCACACTTGTGAACTGATAGCTGCTTGTCTGGTTCCCTTGGAAACCAATTGGCTACCCATGGCCTAGATCTGTTGTGATGTCAGTGTGCCTCCAGTAGGGGGCCTTATACAGCACTGTTATGAGAAGACAAACTGGCTGTGTTGTAGAGCCAGAAAGGCATTGAACATATCTGGAGGGACATTTTGAAATGACACAGTCTTCTATCTATAAGTGCCTAAAGTAACGATGAAAGAAAAATTATTACAACAGACATTTTATTTAATAAATACTTCTGAGTCACAGTGGAACTGGGGAAAACTACTGGAAGAATTCAAATGTTTCATTTTCTAAATGATTTACAGATTGTGCAGCATAAAAGAGAAATAATATACTTTTTTCTATAAAATGTATATTGACAAAGATATTGCCTGATAAATGTAACAGGATTATTATTATAAAATGTTGCAACAAAGACTTGTGTCCTATTTTTCTTTTCTCTGTAACACCTGGGTATGAAAAAAGGGATTTTTGTTGTGGAAACATAATGAAATGTTGCAAGATCATATTCAAATGATTGTGGGATCACTTTGACCCAAAACAACATCACAACATTTTTTGTACTAAAAAACGTCAGAATCAAAACATTCCTTGACACGTTTAGCCCCAAATGCACACAAAGTCCCAAAGGTTCAGCATTAATAGGAAAATATTCAAAAATGTCCTACCCCTTTACATATTGCTTGGGGTGATTTTGACCTCAAATAGTATATAAAGGTTTTATTTTTCATATTATACATATTTTACAAATAATTCCATAAGACGGCTTACAAACTAATTGGCCACACTTGTAACAAGCCATTCTTGATTCATGCACCTTTCTTCCTCCTTTGCCCTGCGCGGGGGACGTGACTTGTCTTGCCAACCTCACCATTCTGCGGCCTGCAGAGTTGTAGAGAAGGCCTGGCCGCAGTTACATTTGCGCAGTCATGAAGGCTTAACTCCTCTGCTGATCTCCGACTTCTTGCCGAATAGGATACAATGCTTGTGAGCAAGGCAGAGTGCAGCTCCTGTCAATTGCAGCACACAGTGCCCAACATGGTGAGTTTTTGTGTAGCTCTTGACCGATACCCACATAAAGACATCGATAGCTGTAATATTGTGCCCCTTGAGCCCGTCCATTAGGTCCAGCACTGCACACTTTGCAAGGTTTTTTTTCTTCTGTTTTCCCCAGAGGCTTGCTTTGGATCTTGGATCCTCTGGAAATAGGTGGATTTTGAATCACACGCTGCCCACAATTTGATCCCATATTTACTAGGTTTGCTTAGCATATACTACCTAAATGGACAGCACCCTGCAATAACATATAGAGAGATTTGCTGTCAAACAAACCAAACAGATAAATGCTCTAGACAAATATTCTTGGTAACACTTTGGCACAATATCATTCCTTAGTAACTTAGTTACGACTCAAGTATAAATCATGAACAAATGTAGTGACTGCATTAAATAAATGATCGTTACAATTCACTGATGAATTAATATATATAGATTAATTAACAAAAGTAATAAATACGTTGTGATGACTTCGCTTTTATTTATAAAATGATTTTTGCAATAAAAATTATAAACTGTTGTAGCAATATAGGTCAATGTAGAGCAGTAACAAAGAACATGCTAGTTACCTCCGAATGGAACCAGGCGCTAGTCTATTGCTGCGTCGTGTCCGGGATTGTATACATAACAAAGGCGGTCTAACCCATATATCCCACACTTCCCGAATCGCCGCCAACTTGTCAGTCGATCTTCTCCATGCTCGTGACTCTCGGTTGACGATCAGCACACTTGCCAATTTTCAGACGAATATGTCTCTTCCTCTTCAGAATCGTCATCCTCTGAGACCTCAGTATTGCTCTCATCCGTTTCAGCACTGTCCATCTCTTCTGTGTGCTTTCCAAGGCGTCATTTGGTATCTGATCAGCAACTTCTCCATTTCTCCTTCCAAGCAGTATCTGAGGTTGTACTCATGTTTGGCGCCTATATAAGACTGTAAGCAAGCCTTTGTTGTTTTATATACAATTTCTTTTCTTTTAACCTACTGACTGCC
>JAABNX020000021.1:22574420-22587089 GCA_015163995.2 Mormyrus lacerda | reverse complement strand
CCCCCCCCCCCCCCCCCCCCCCCCCCCCTGCCGTCACCTGGGATGGGGGTTCCTGCTTAGGATGCCTTTGTGTGCGATTTGACGCTCGCTTGTCCAGGGTAGGCCTCTTCCTGAATACAGATTCATTATAGAATGAGGACAAAGGCAGCCACTGGTACTTTTAAGGCTATGACCATTGTACAAATAGAAATATTGGCTAATCCTGCTTGTAAATATATTTTTTATTTTCGATTTGTTTTGTTATACCATACATTTTAATCATTTTTCTAGTGATGGAAGACCTTGTACATTATGGAAGAATAAGGTTTTAACAGGAGCTCTGGAACTTCTGTGTGTAAAGCGGTCAGTCACTCGTGTGAGTGCGTGTAAATGTTGGGGGGGGGGTTGTGCTTTTTCTGAACGTCCTGCAGGGGGTGCAGTCCTCCTGTCTGACCTCTTAAGGAGCTCTGAAGTCCACTGACCACAAGCTGTTAAGGTGTGGAGGCTGGGTGCATGTCTGACACGCACGCAAACACACAGTGTAACCCAGGAAGAGCCTTCACATAAATTTGAGGGTGATTGTGAAAATAATGGTTTCTGTTTAATTCCAAACTACTGTGTTGACAGAGGTATTTTATTTAACCAGCTACAAATCTTTTAACTGAAAATTATAGTAAAGATGAAGCAGTTTATTAAGGTGATATTTTTTTTCTTTTTTTTTTTTTTTTTCTCTTGCTTTTGAAGAACGATCATATCCCTGGCACATTTGGTATCACGTCAGATGGTGTGGCCATGGGGTCTCTGAACAAATTTAAAGAATAATCGAGTCCAATGAGGAAGCTGGAAGGATACCTGTACAAATTAGCGTTTGCTAAACAAAACCTGCTTTTACAGAACATTTTCTGCTCTTTCAGAATGAAGTTTCCTCTGATACGTAATTGCATTTAAAATTGCTTTTGTTAAGCTCTTAAATATAGGTTGATGCATTTTTGTACCTAGCTGTACTGTGTGAGTTTTTTCAGTAGTTGAAAGCAGACATTATAAAGACCTTTATTAGGGCTGGGTGGGGGCAGGGTGACATGAGCGGCTCGGTGGAGAATGTATTGCTGTACAGCTAATAAAAAGAAATTGACCTTAACACATGCTGCTTGCTGATCCTGTGATTGTTCTTCAGTGAACGTGTGACTTTCCGGGGCATCTAAAGCTGGCCGTTAATTCCCAGGAGATACGAGGAAGCTGGTCTTTACTGTAGGTGTCAAACATCTTCCTCAGTACCCTGCTGTGTTTGTCTGACGCCCCCAACTCCTTGGTGAACAATCCCATTCACGTTTCTTGGCTGTCAGCCATGGATACGGCGCAGTCCAGATATGCACGGCTGCATTAGCTCTGCAGGTGAGGGTCGAGGAGCCTCCCGTTACGGCTCTGCATTGAGAATATGGATTTCTCCCGTGCGTCTACAGGACATCCTCCCTTATTTATCAAGTAGATGATGTAATCCTTAGTGACGATGTCCCTAATGCCAGTCCGTTTCCAGTAGCATCCCCGATGTGCTCCTTGGTGGGTGGGCGGTGTCCTTCACGGCACCGTGAGCATATTCATGTTTGCCGAGAAAACATCCTCGTTCAGAGTACGCCTAAAAAACACTTCAGTAGAAAGGAAACGATCGTGTAAGACAGTGACCCCTACAGGCTGTGGTTACACTCCTACAGGAGAGCCACTGCCTTCCAAGCTAACCTGTGCATTGCAGAGTGGCCACTTTTCTATTTCTCTTCTCTGCCAAATGGTACAGTAAAAAACTTCAACCCTCTGCTGTACATATTGACGGCCGGCAGGTGGCGCATGGTAGCAACAGAAGGGTGCGATTTTGGTTTTTGTTTTCACAAACAGGAACACGGACACCAGATTCAATTCGAATATCAGTGATTTGATTTAGGCATGTTAAGATGTCTGGGCAAAATCAAGTAGAGCAATACTTAACATTTCATCTGCTTTCTCAAACAATATTCTTGTGGCATGTTTTAAACCCCATTTATGTTGATCTATGTGCACAAATATGTTTGACGGGTTGACAAGGTTCCGAGGAGCTTCCTGGATGCAGGTTCTAAGGCAAACTCGGTGCAGGCCAGTGTCCCGCCTCACCTGCACGGTGCTCATTTGCTAATATTTATTAACGAGTCAAGCACCTGAGGCTTGACGTCGGCGATACTGAATGATCGCATGACATTGTGAAGCTATCACAAGTGCATTGTCATTTTGACTTAAAACCACTTAAGAGCAAGGCTCTTAACATTGAATTAATGAATGCTTATGTTTAGCTCATTTAAATCCTTCCTTATAATTTCTTGCTGAGGCTGGTCAGAATGGTTTCTTTTGCCTTGTTTAGTTTAGCCTTAGTACACGGAATCACATTGCCATGGCAACGGATTTTATGTTAGTACCAAAAATTGGATTCTGCGGTGTCTGAAATGCTGTGTTAATATTGCTGGCTTCATACCATTTGTCCGTAAACGCTTACACACATTCACGCACTTAGTGGCACTATCCCAGGGTGTCCCGTCCCGTCCCTCAAATAACGAATGTTTACATAGCATACAGCACTGATTCTCAAGCGTTTTGCACCGCGATACAGTTTTCACCATGTCAGCTCAGTCGCGACCCTATATGAAGTGTAGGTTTAAATCACCACTATGATCAAGCAGCACAGTCTGCAAGTACACCAATCAACGCCATTCGCACAAATCTGATTGGCTGTGCCAGTGAATTTAAATAAAGCGTCTGTGGTTTTGCTTCTTGGATTGGTTGACTGTTCACTAGTTTTTTGCTAAGCAGTTGCGGATCCAAGACCCGTTAATATAGGTTAATTATAGGATTAGGGCTGGGAAATCTGATCGTGGATCAGCATAGGAGCTTGCTCGTTGTAAAATGCTTTCATTTTCAACTCTGCCCGGCGACTTTTTCGGAACTTGCCGCTGGTTGAGGATTGCTGGTCTTGGGTACGGTGAAGGACAACCAACACAACTAACACAAATGATAACATAATTGTAGCATGTTTCTTTTCAACTCTTTGCACTTTGCATCTTACGTCAATATAGGTCACCAAAGTCTGAAGGACGTCAGTGTGCTTACACATAAGTGGGGTAAATGGAAGAAAGCTGCCCTCTTGTTGGGAGACTTCTCACAGAGAGTACCACATGAGTCCGTCTGACCATACCATCTCCAGCGCGGGCGGGGGGGATCTTCAACTCAGAACAGACTATAAGCATGCACCTAAGCATTTCTGTACACTTCCTTATAAATCATTCATACATATGGATATAAATATTTGTACCCCTTATGGAACGTTCATAAATATTGGCCTTTTTGAATGATATTTGACCTTACAGATGTCTGCTAGCATGATCGCTAGCGTTCCCTGATGCAGGGATTCCCAAAGTGGGGGGTGGAAGGTGATTCCCAGAGTGTTTCTTAAAATCTAAAAATGTGACAAAAAGTCCACTGCAACCATAACTGCACAATTATGATAGATCTACTGTACTGAGGGTGACCCAACCACCCCCGTGGGTGCAATCTACCACAGGGGACCCAAACATTAGCTGCAAGATATGTAGGATATGTGAAGACTGAACTTGTGATACTTGCTACTTGTACCATGTCAATAAAGGCGTTTGTTCTATTTATCTGCAGCTGTCTTTGGGTGAGCTGGACACTAGGGGGCGAGCTGAAGGGGTCGGGTCCCGCGGCATGTCTGCCCCCCCCCCCCCATGTCAGCGGGGGTAGGATTGTCGTTTCAGGGGCCCCACTCAAAAATTCCCCTCCCCCTCAGATGTTTCAAAAACGAAATAAATGGCCAGCAAGTAGCCCATCGATGTTAGCTAGCTAGCTTGTTAGCAGAATGTGCTACTTCAGCATCTCCTAAATAAGGAACATGTTTATTTACATTAGTGTAGTCACTGTTTATGGTCAACACCCCCTCCCACCCCACCCCCAATCTGCCCCATTCTTTCATTTCTCAGCTATTTACAGTACAATACTCGGGATCGCCATATTTTTCCAGCATTTAACGATATTCAGTAGAAGGTGTGTGTCCCTTAATGAAGGGTACAGTCTGAATAAAATTAATGACCCTTCATACAGGGGAACAGTCTACCTTTCTCTGGTCAGACAATAAATAAGGTAAGGTCAGTGTTTGCCTCTCCCTGAGCTCTCAGCCAACTGCTCTCCATGGACACAGGCTGGAGACTCAGCATTTAATAATCATTCATGTCGGGCTCCTCTTTTACCTCAAGCCTAAAGGCTTGCTAGTTGCTTGTCCCGTTATCAAGCACTATTCGGTTAAAGAAACAATTTCTAACGATATGTTGGATGCCTCTCTTTTTTTTAAAGTCTTGATTATCACACATCCCACCTCAGGCATATTGATTTCAGGGCAGGGGGAGGGGGAGTGGCTAGGCTTGGGTGGTATTACTGTAATACAGCACACTAGTATATTTCTTGTATTTTGGATATACCATGCCCCCCTGCCAGATTTTACCGGGTAAATACCAGAGTAGTATTGCTTTTTAAAATACGGCATTTCCACAGTATAATATCTAGACGATATGACAGTGTTAAATATTAGGGGTTGAGGTGCCAGTAAAAGTTGCCCACCAGGTGGACAGTGTGGCAGTACAACGTCTTGCTGGCTAACTTTACCTGCATAGAATAGCAGATTCCCAGGACATTGCACATCATTCAGGAGATTCCCGGAACCTCTGGGAGAGGTGGGATGGATTATTGTTCTTCAAAAAGTATTGGTGAATCTCTATATGCCTATTTGACCTTGTTTGTGTTTTACTCATAAAGTAAAGTCATATCTTAAGTCATCTTCCATTGCTGAAACATTTCAATATTCAAAAACAGAAGTACAGAGGACAGTAAAAATTGCAGAATTTTGTTCTTGCCCCTCCCAAATATCAAGGATGCATTTGTTGCATCTTCGCCAAACAAGACCAATCCCATAATTCATTGCGCCACATATTCGCTCTTGGGAGGCAAGTTAGCCAGTCCGGTGTTGCCGAGATCACGAGTATGGTCTTTGCACCCTTGGTATTGAGAAACAGCCTATAAGTCAACACTTCTGCTTAAAAGAAAACAGGCCTAATTGGGAAAAAAAGCCTACTTTCTCAAGTCATGTGACGTGCCCTATCTCTGCAGTCCTCAGAGTACGGAGCCATTGGGGAAGCAGTGTATGGCAGGGGCCCCCCAGGCAGAGAGGTGCTCTTAATTACTCAAACGACTCCTCCGTAATTACACATGGCCCAGCTGATCCTCCTGCTTAGATTAATAAAATAAGATTATTAGCTTATTAAGCTGTGCTGACTCTCGTTTCCTGGCATTAAAGTGTTTTCCTGATATCATGTAGGGGCTGCCAGTTATGAGGCAATGAGAGATTTTCCCTGCAAGGGGTTAGTTTGACTGCTTGGGATTCAAGGGTTCAGATTCAGTCTCAGGTAGTTTTATTTAGAGTGCGGTTTGTTTGCTCTCTGTGCGTGCGGAGATGTTGGGGGACGAGCCGAGGGCACAATCATGTCACATTCGGACTCCAGTGACTAATCGCCGGCTCAGAGTCCACTGATGTGGCGCGATTAATGAAGCCCAGCTGGCCATCTTTTAAAAAAGCCCGCACTTTCACCAAGGGGCGAAATGGGTAGGCTTTAACATGGGACTCTGTAAAGTCTGAATTCTGCCTGACCTGGTTTATGCGACTGCGCCATTCTGCTTGCCGTGTTTATTTCTGAGTAATTACTGCTGCCGTTTGAGTTTCTTAAAGGGACAATGACCCAGTTGTATGATTGGTGTGTTTTTCTGCTTATCTGGCAAACTTTCCATGGATTTTGCATGTCCTCCCTATATTGCACTGGCTTCCTCCTGCAGTTGCAACTCTTGCATTTGGGTCAGGTAGATCGTCTATAGTATGTCATGCAATAGGTAGGGTATTATGCTCTGTGCCGACCAGGATACGCTGCGTTCTCCTTGCACAAAATGAAGAGTGACATCATGATAAAGGAATCGCAGCAGATTGTGTGTCAGCATAAGTGCCCTGCCTTTTTAAACCATCACACATGGACTTTCTAAGGAGTATTTTCTAAACCTTTGGTAAATCACACTGGTCTTCTTATAGCTGCCATGTATAATAACTGGGAAATAGAGCCCTCTGGTGGTGACGAAGCATGATGTCCAATGTTATGCTGACACATTCACAAAGGAAATTCCAAGCAGTAACAGTATCAGAATGAGGATGAAACCCTGAAAAAATGGATCAAAATGGCAGCTGAGTGACGGGAAGCTTCTGTTTTTGATGAGGCTGTTGTGGGTTTTAATCACTGCGGTTTGTAATGCGATATACGTTAACTATCATGCAAATGTATGTAAATTTATGTTAATGTATGCAGGTGAGAAAGATTGTCAAGCGCGAATATGGAATGTAAAGGAATCCGAAGTGGCGTGATGCTTTCGATGTGACTTGTTTGCGGTGCAGGATGCAGGTTTTCTTGCAGTTTCTCGGAAGTGTTGGCACTGATGTCTTCGGTTATAAGGATGCAGAGTCGGCCAGCTGACGTAGGGGATGCCTCTCTACTCTCTGCATCTAAGTCTACGCTGCAGATATTCTAATTCAGCCTCTTTTCTCCTCTTTAAATAACGCTGCTGTATGCCTCCGGAGTGTCAGGCGTACCTCGCTGCTTATTCGCTGTTTCTTCACTCTCCACCACGCCTTGGGGCCGTCTGTTCCCGTGGCGACCGTCACCGGAGCGTGAACCATGGGGTCTGCGTCCTCGACTGTCGCCACAGATGCGCCGAAGCCCCCCAGGGGCAGCCTGCCAATCTGCAGGCGATCTATGGCTGCCGTGTGACGACGAGCCTCGCATCAGTCTGCCACGCTGATCCCGCTAAGCCGTGTCCGTCGCTTAGTGAGACCACGGACAGAGGGGTGCTGCATTAAAGAGGTTTCATTGAAGGAGCTCCCCTCAGTGGTTTTCTCCTGGATGGGGGGGGGAGTCCTGGGGGGTCAGCTGATGAGCCTCATCAGCCACTGCGTTTCGGTGCTCCCAAATCCTCGCGCCCCTTTTCCTTGTGCTTCTGTTCCTCCATGGCAGTCACCCCCCCACCCCCCCCCGCCCGTCCCCGTTCAGTTTGACATCCCGCCCGTTCACAGACCTGCTGGTATCGGCAATGGCCCCCAAACACCTTCTGCTTTTCTGTTTGTTCTGCCGTGAACCAGCTAAAGAGAAATCAGCTGTAAATTATTAATAGGATTCTTTGAACTGAAAGAGGTGTATCTGTGTAGCGGCGTATTTAGAATTTCTGGTCCCCCCTGGCAAAATATAACTTTATGTTCTCAAGGATCCCTATAAGGTTCTGCCCCCCCCACTCCGAATCTGTCAGGGTATCCTTGCCCCCCCCTCCCCAACACCCCCGTAGAGCGTAACCTGCCGAAGGGTGAACGTTCAGTGGTTAAAAATGAGCGACCTTGCGGGGGGAAGAGTGGCCCCCCACCATCCCGACACTGGGCCCTTCTCCCCTCCTGCCGTCCGCAGGCTGGCCCTGGGGCCCGAGAGCCACCTTTGATTAGGAGAAGCTCTTTGAAGGGCGAAAGAAGCAGATGGAAGGACAGAAACGGCACACGGTGCAACGTATGAAACCCTTCAGATGTAATCTTTGCTTGCGCGTGATGTGTAAGTGTCTCTTTAAAACCGAGCGCCCCCTCCTTGCTGGGGAGAGTTACTCAGGGGCGTGTGCTTAGTGGTCTGACTCTCACATTATATGGTGTTTTATGATTTTTCATAGCAGCATAGGACAAAATATCCCATGTTCCCATCTGGAGTCATTCCTGTATCTGATCTGCGTCTGTCCCACGCTGCCCAGCATCTCTGAGCACGTAAAACACACCAGGTGACCCAAGCCTCGCTCTCATCTGCTCCCGGTGCGATACTCAGGCGATGGCTCCGCACATACATGCCATCTGGGGGGCCAGGGGTCAGAGGTCATGTCTGACTGCCCCCATTAGGCCAGTGAGCGAGTGCGAGCTGTAAACAAAGGTCGTGAAAAAAAAACGAAATGATTGAAGTGGCGACGAAAAGCTAAAGCACTTTAAAGTGAGCAGACAAAATGAAGCAACGTGTAATTTGTGGATTGCGGAAAAATAAGATTTGGCTAAATGAACTGAAGAGAATAATCAGTATTATGAGCAGTTTGGTGGGGTGGGCAGGCACCATGGTGCTGAAAGGGTTAAGGGGTCTCGCCATGGAGACGGGAGGAAGGAGCTTTGACCTCATGGGGTCACGGGGAGATTTGAGTGGATTACACAGCCACACTCCCCCTACGCCCCACCCTCGACAACAACAGATAATCTGCACGGGCTCCCCCCTGCGCGCACAGAGCCAAGGCTAACTGGAGCATGACTGGCTGGGTCTGAGAGCGGGGGGGTTACCAGCTGATGGAGGCGCTCCCACCCCCCCCCCCTGGAAAGAGCCATGTCGACGCCTCCCCACTGAGCACCAGCAGCTCGGGGCGCTCCGCTTGCGCCTGCATCCGGAGCCTCCTCTCTCTCTCCCTCCCCCCCCGGCGCACGCCCGTTCCTCCCCATCACCATCCTCTCTCTCCTGCTCTCTCTCCTGCTCTCTCCTCCTCTGTGAATCACTGTACTGCAGCTATGTTTCAGTCCTTCACACCTTTTCTTCTTTTGTTGTTATTTTTCACCCATCCCTGGCTCTTCGTCTCTCTCTCCCTCGCTCGCCCTCTCTCTGCCCCTCCCCCACCTCCTCCTCCCTCCCTCCCTCTCTGTCCACAGGTCTCCTGGATGTGGATATAGATAGTCAGCAGGCAGCAGCCGGGCGGGGGGAGGCGCAGTGACGTCGTCGTCATCGCCGTCGCTGTCAGTCACGGCCGCCCAGCTGACGCCCGGCCCCTCCCACCTGCCGGATGATGCTGCCGCCGCTGCTCTTAGCAACAGTCAGTGCCGGCGCTCACAGCCTCACCTCCTCGGCCCCTTATGGACCTGCCCATCGAAGGACAGAGGCTGAGGCATTACACCAGCAGCAGGCCCCGACCCAACCGGCGGAACCGGCAGCCGCCCAGCAAGCCGCAGGTACTGGACCGGGGGCGGGGCGGGGGAGGGAGCCCCAGCTGATGCACTGCGTCCGGGAGGAAGCTGGAGAAACTGGAACGCACTGGGAAGGGAGGGTAGCTAGCGGAGATGGGGGAGAGGGATGAAGGGGGTGAGAGCCGGGTTTGGGTAAGGTTCTCATGGGATGCTGATCTCCGTGCCTCGCCTTCCCTTCCAAGCACCGGCGAGGGCTCCTGCAGCCTTCTGCATCCAGCCCCCCCCACCCACCACGTACCGTGGCTACCGTCTGCCGACAATGGGGCTGCGAGAATGACACGGGCTCCCCCCAGACATGGCGACTGTCTCAGTGGGAGCCGCGTTAGTATCTTAATTTTTAATGTCCCCACGTTATGGATGCGACTTCTCCCCCAGCTGCCTGCTTGCCCTACCTCTCTCCCTCTGTCTCACTCTCTCGCTAGGAACTGGGGGGGGGGGGAGGGGGTTTAGGGTTTTGAATAGCTAGAATGATCCGTTCGGGTAGATTTTGCGGAGGAGTGTGTATATGTTTGTGTGTGTGTGTGTGTGTGTGCGTGTGTGTGTGTGTGCGCGCGCGTGTGTGTGATTGGGATGTCGAAGGGAGCAGCTGGTGCACACTAGCGCATGATTGGGGGGGGGGTGTATGTGTGATTTTTTTTTTCCTCCTTCTAGCGGTCTGCCATCATGAGCGCGCTCTCTGCATGTGCGTGTCGCTGTGCCCCGTCCCATGTCCCCCGCAGGCTTCCTCCTCCGCGCTCTGCGTCCCTGTGCTCTACACACCGCTCTCGTGGGCTGTTGTGTAACCGTCCATGTCGTCCCCGCAGTGAGGGCCAGCCCATTTAAATTTTTTTTCCCGTGGCCCAAGCGCCTGTGGTCGCACTGGGAGGATCACAGCTGACCCGCGGGCGATCACTCACGCCCAGGGGACCCGGCAGGTTCCTGCGGCGACCGGGGTGGGGTGGCTACGCAATGCTGCCAGTTCTCTGGGGATGGACTGGTGCTCGTCGTGTTTCCGCGGAGATGGGGAGGATGAAAGGACTCGATTTGTTGTTGCTGCACCCTCCAAATGGGGTGGGGGTGGGGGGTTGTTCTCCAGACACTCCCCTCTGCACCAGAGCTGTTTATGACCGTGTGTGTGCGTGATTCGGGGTCCTGTCCTCAGGGTTCTGTGTACGGAGAATTAGCGGATCACCATATGAATAATACAGAACTTGACGCTCCGGGAGGGGACGTCCACCTTCAGTGGGTACCAGGAGAGGGTAGCAATCGATAGTATTTACGTGTTTGGGTAGAAAACACCCAGATTTGGTTGGACACGAATCTGATGTTGATGGAGGCGTTAAAGTCACGGGTGTCCGTGTCTCCAAAGGCTCCAGTGCTAGTTGTTGGGAAAATAGTTCACAGTACAGAACCGCAAACAGGATTTAAAGAGGTGGTTATCTGGTAGGAGCTTCTCCATGTCTAGAAAAACTGAGATGAGGAGAGGGTGTCCCTAAGCGAATTGATGGACAAATACCGGCAGCCTTTAAACGCAGGTATAAATGGATTTTCTGGACAGAGCAGAGGGTGTGGTCTGTAAATGGATATTTAGTGCTGCAGGTACAGGCACCTGGACGAGGGTTGGGATCTGTGTGGTACATCTCGGGACAGGTTTCTAGCCCCCCCGGGATGTCAGCTAAGGTCGGCTCTCTTGGTCAAAACAATTCCAGGAGCCGGACCACGGTGGGGAAACTTCTGCAAAAAAGCAACAAAAAAGCTTGAGGCACTCAGGGATAGTGCTGACGGTGCGTGAGGGAGTCTACTATTTAGGCTCACTGCATGCTGGCCAGGGGGGACCTGGAAGCAGGAACCTCCTCTTTCAACAGGAAAAGCCGGAAGAGTAGCAGGGAAGGACATGGACTCGACACCGGAATGTTGTGAGCTCCAGTCCAGGTGCTACTCTCCTCTTGGGTAACCCTTGAATAGATCTGAGCTAGACAATGTGGGGCAGCTTGTGGCTCAGCGGATTTGAATGCTGTGCCTGGGATCAGAAGTTCAGCAGTTCGATTGCCCTTGGCCAGCCGTGTGATTTCAGTGTTGGGCTCTTGAGCAAAATCCCTAACCACCGAGTCTCCAGCCTTCCCAAAAAAAAACCAAGCGCATTGTTCGTTCTAGCAGACGTGCACCATCAGGGATGGTATTGGATGCACAGGGTTGTGATTAAAATGGTGGATTCCTGGAACCATTGGAAACTCTGTTAGTTACTATTTCATTCCACAGCAAACACTCTAGCGAGCGTCGCACAAGCCCCGACGCACAAACCAAAAGCTGTATAAATAGAATATAAATAGGAGCGGGTGGAGCAGCGAGATGTGAAGGCAGATGGAGGCCCCCGCCACCGGTGGTGCTACTGCTCGGACATCCTGTGGCCCGGTGGGGGTGCAGTATGGAGTCTGGGTGCGTCCTCCGGTTCCCATATCGCGAGAGCCGTGGTCAGCACGCTGGGCAGAGGGAGAGTGGCGGAATCCTGACGCTGAGAGTGTGCTTCTGTGTGCGTTTGGGTGTATGACTCCCTCCTCGCTTGTTGTGGTATTTCAGTGTCTGTGTGAGAGAAAGGTGTATGTGTGGGCTGGGAATTTAGCTGTTTAATGGGAGCTGGAGTGGAATGATGAAGATCCGGGCACTCTGATTGGCCGAGGCACGGTAAATGATTTATAATCTGTTTGTCACCCAGTGCAGTGCCTGATTTCCATACCACTGTATATGCTTTACAGTGAACCACTGCATATGCTTTACACTGAACCATACCTTCAGGCAGCATTAAAGGGACCCTGTCTCAGAGCAAACTGTGTGTGTGAACTTTCGAGTGAGAGGATGAGAGTGTGAGCATATTCCCTGATGGTCTCACTGGACAATAACAGTGTAGATTTCCCTGACAACCTCACTGTTTCCTTGGACAATTACACATGTACAGTGTAGGTTTCCCTGACAGCCCCCTGTCTCTTTGGACAATAACACACACACAATATATTTTTCCCTGAAAATCTCACAGGTTTGTAATTATATCTTTTGACTCTCCATTCATTTCTATGAGGAAAACTCTAATCCCAACCTGACAACCTTAAACCCTACCCATAAGTAACCAAACAATAGACTTACTTTTTTTTACTGCATTCACATTTTTGTGGGGACCTGAAAGAAGGGTCCCCATGTCATCAAAATAACAGGTTTTTATTACATTATGAAAAATTTGGTCCCCACAATGTAATACAAAAATAATCAGTGTAGGTTTCCCTGACAAACTCATTATTTCCTAGGACAATAACACACACTACACACCATGCAAGTTTCCCTGACAACCTCACTATCTCCTTGGACAATAGCACACACCCACTCACGTAGTGTAGGTTTCCCTGACAATCTCACTGTCTCCTTGGACAATGTTACACACACACACACACACACACACACACAGTGTAGGTTTCCCAGACAACCTCATTATCTCCTTGGATAATAACACACACACACACACACGCACATGTAGGGTAAACATATCCTTATGGGGACCGCTCATTCATTTCAATGGGAAAAAT
>JAABNX020000021.1:22549469-22574320 GCA_015163995.2 Mormyrus lacerda | reverse complement strand
ACATATATGGTATAGGTTTCCCTGACAACCTTACTGTCTCCTTGGATAATAAAACACACACCACACACACACACACAGGGTGTAGGTTTCCCTGACAACCTTACTGTCTCCTTGGATAAGAACAGAAATATAGTGTAGGTATCCCTAACAACCTCACTGTCTCCTTACACAGGAACACATATATAGTATAGGTTTCCCTGACAACCTTACTGCACACACACATGGTATAGGTTCCCCTGACAACCTACCTGTCTACTGCAGGAAGTTACGTAGATACTGACCTTGATTGGCTATGTGATATGAGTAGCTCTGCCCAGTTAGATGGCTCCACAGCCTTGCCAGCATTACATGTTCTCCCCCTGGCTTTGTGACTGGGTGCTGCTAAGCCACACCCACAAGGACAATTAGTTTTATCATCACTGACTAAGTACAGTGCTGGTGCATGTGTGTGTGTGTGTGTGTGTGTGTGTGTGCAAGGAAGACCCAAGGAAGCATTACTGCCTGGCTGTCTGTGTGTGATAGTGAGTCACCGTTTCAGGGGAGCAGTAATTGGAAGGGACGGCCACTTGCTCTCCTGCCTCAGCAGGGGAATAACAGATGTGAATTCATGCACACAGCGGTCCACCAATCAGGGACACAGAGGCTGAGGAAAGCCAGGACATAGAGAGACTAGCCATCCTGCAACCGAACCTCCAGCAGCTTGCATGTGTTGATCAAGTACTTGAACATTAAAGGCTACTTGCTTACAGGTTACCGGCTCACATCTTTGTGACAATAGCAACAGTTCCTTTGCTAAATCTCCTGAAATTCGACATGGTTATGAGTTTGTAAAGATCATGCTTCCCGACGGTCTAACAAAGTGCCTATCACCAATCAGGGTCCTGGTTCCTGTAGGTCATTTTTATATAGTGCTTTTCCCAACATGACTCCCGGAAGCCTCTAATCTCTGTCTTGTTTGGCCGTCGGTCGAGGGGAAGTGTGGCTAGCGCCACGGTGCCAGGTGGCCTGGCACGCCTGTGTAAGCTGGGCCTGACTCACCTGTGCCATGCCGGGCTGTGCTGTGCCATATGACAGGAGCAGGCCGCCGACAGTGAGAATGATGCCAGCGACACCATGGGCCGGGTGGACGAGGGCGTAGAGGAGTTCTTCACCAAGAAAATCATCCCCAGCAACCCCCTGTGAGAGGCAACCCATGCGCATATCAATGACCACACCCACAACCACGCCCTCAACCATGATCACAGCCACGCCTCCTAACATGACCACACCCACCGCCACACCCCTGACCATGACCACACCCATAACCACGCCCCTAACATGATCACACCCATCGCCACACCCCTGCACATGACTACACCCATAACCACGCCCCTTACCATGGCCACACCCACCGCCACACCCAGAACATGACCATACACACAGCCACGCCCCCAAACATGGCCACACCCACACAACCAGGCATATTTCACGTATGCTCTTCCATACACAAGTCACAACTCTCAGTTATTTCATTCCCTTGCAGGCTTACATAGATGACAGTTGTACACATTTATACAGCAGGTTGGCACACTATCGTGACTTCTTCAGGGGTTCAGTAAACTCACAATCCACATTCTTAACTGTCACAGTAAATATTGCTGTGAATGTCTTGTACACACACACATTCTGATGGGTCTGTTTCTGTTGCTCCTGTTCCCAGGAAATATCAGACGGAGGGTCCCTTGGTGAAAGCATCACCCACTGAACCTGCCTGCTCCACACCCCCGACTGGGCCCACCAGGAATATCAAGAAAAAGTTTGGGGACTTTTTTGCCTTCAAGAGGGTTCGAGGCGGCCGGGGTTCCAAGGGCGAGGGAGCCCAGGAGGGGAAGGTGAAAAAGACTTCCATAGCAGATCTGATCCGTCCACTGAGGGAGGCAGCTCGGGCAGAGAAGGAGAGGGAAAAAGAGAGGGAGCGGGAAAAGGAGAAAGAGAGGGAGAGAGAGAAAGAGAAGACCGAGGAGGATAATGCCATCAAGGGAAGTGCAGCGCCACCTGCAACACCAGCCGTGGCAGTGACGGAGGTGGGAGACGAAGAGGCCCCTGGAGGCCCCTCCCCCCCGCCGTCCCCTACTGAGCTCACCCTCGTCTCGCCAACCGCTGCCACTGCTGGTATAGCTACGCTGAGCACAAGCCCCACCCCTGTACCCTTGGTGGGACGGGAGAAGAGCCGCACGCCAGATGGAGAAAGGAAGCTAAAGGGGAGCCGGCGGTCCCTCAGGGAGGGGAAGTCACAGTCACTCATCCTGCTAACCGGCCTGGAGCCTGAGGACAGGACCAAGGTAAGGGCCTGGGGCCCAAGGGTGTCAGTGTGAGGAGAGGAGACGAGGGGTGTTGGGGTGAGAGGAGGGGCCCAGAAATGTTAGTGAGGGGAGAGGGGAGGGGCCAGGGGGTGTCAGGGTTAGGGCTGGGGGGTGTATGGACATTAGGAGGAGCTTCTGATCACTTGCAGAGGAGGAGATGAGGTGAGGGGATGGGATTTAGGCGGCTGAAGCTTCTCTCCCCCGAAGCAGGCTGATAAATTAACACCTGGTAACTAGCATGGCACTTTGAGATGGGAAGGGAAGCAGGGCAGCTGGCAGAGGCTGTGTCATTCAATATGCCCTGGGGTGTGGTCAGGAGGGGACCTCCCCTCAGCCTCTACCAGCTGCCCTGCTTCCCTTTCCATCTCAAAGTGCCATGCTAGTTACCAGGTGTTAATTTATTAGCCTGTTAGTATCCTGACATCTGGTGGTTATTTCAGGTACTGATTTTATGTTTGCACAGGCTGTATAACTTTGCTGCCACTGGAATTTAATCCCTACTTTTGCCTCCTGTCATCAGTACACATTTAACATTGAAGGATCTATTTTTATACAGAAGCCAGAGTCAGACTCTCCCAGGAGCAATTGGGTGTTAGGGGTTTTGCTCAAGGGCCCAACAGTAAAGTCACTTTGCTGACCAGATATTCAAACCAATAACCATCCATTCATGGACACAGAATCCTAAGCCACAAACAGCCCCCAAAAAAAGACAACCTTTATGCCACATGATCTCTGAACACTACTTGCAGTCTTAACACACCCAAAAATCTGATCTTGTACCATGATACTTTACATAAACTGAACCACAGACTTTTGAAACCTAACAGCAATGGGCAGGTCGGCCATGTTCTGCTGTGGGTCCAATGTGTGGAGGCTGCCTCCCCCGCTGTCCCTCTGGTCTCCACGCTTAGCCTCAGTTGGAGGGCCTGTAGAAACAAGCCCAGTGAAGCAGCCAGACAAGGACCCCCCCCCCCCACAGCCTCACCGAAGCCTCATGCTTCCCCCAGATGTCCCAGATGTGCTCTTGTCCAGACGGGAGAGCGGCAGTGAAGCGATCGGCCGGGGTTATTTTGGGAGGTGCCTGACCTTGCAGAGTCGTGCCTTTCCACAACCCTGGCTGGTGGCCAGCGACTGCAGATATGGGCTCTCTGCTCTCCTTGCCTCTCCATAACGTCGCTGGGCCATCTGTGAGGGCTTTGTTCCAGAACCTTCCGTTCAGATTTTTTGCATCTTATGTGGAGATCAAAACGCCCCAAAGATGCGATACTTAGTTAGATATCTCCGACTGGTTTTAGGGCCACAATGGAAGTGTAACAATAAACGGTCCCAGGCCTGGGTGTTTGTTTAAGAAGCTGTGGGGAATCTGAGGCTTCAGTTGGGTCTATTTACGCATTTTAAACATGCAGAGTGTTGGGTCTGTATTGTGCTTGAGTCTGGACTGTGACTGAATCTGTACTGTGGCTGAGTCTGGACTGTGACTGAGTCTGTACTGTGCTTGAGTCTGGACTGTGACTAAGTCTGTACTGTGACTGAGTCTGTACTGCGCTTGAGTCTGGACTGTGACTGAGTGTAGACTGTGACTGAGTCTGTACTGCGCTTGAGTCTGGACTGTGGCTGAGTCTAGACTGTGACTGAGTCTGTACTGTGCTTGAGTCTGGACTGTGGCTGAGTGTAGACTGTGATTGGATGCATGTAAACACTTTTCGATCCAGGAGGCTTTGGGCTCAGTCTGACATGTTGTCTTGCAGAAACCCTCGTCAGAAGGGGCTCCCAGCTTCGAGCAGCGCGTCCACCTAATGCTGCACCGCATGGGTGTCACCAAAACGCTACCCCCTGACCCCAAGAAACTGCAGGTGAGCATGGGTGTGTGACTGTCTGTGAGCTGGCTAAGCCCCCAGCACCGGTCCACTAACAGCCCTCTGTCCCAAAATGCTCCCCAGGCCGGAGCACAGGACTTAATGCCTGTGAGGGGATAGGGGGGAGGAAGCTGTCGAAAAATGTTGATAGAGCTGCCCGGGGGGTAAACACACTGCTCTGATAGCTGTGATTTCAGTTCTTTTATGAGGGACTCTGAATCATTCGGGGAGGGGGGGGGTGGCAGAAGTTGGTATTAAAAACCCATCGGTCAGCATACAGGAATGGGGGCGATGCAGTGGGATGAATTTACATGGCAACATGGATTTATGTGACAAATTGGATTCAGGTGGATTTTCTTTGTACCTTCCAGCAAAACAAAGACGGCGAGCTGAGGAAGGCTGACTCAGAGGGTAAGCAGGTCATTCTGTGCACCCGTCACACTCCAGCAGGACATAAGGGAGCATAAGAGGGCCCAACCTTATCATTAGCCAATTATATGCTTTGAATCAATGACTGATAAGAGAAGGGGTACTCTGGTGGCCAATCAACTTTCAGTTGTGGCCTTTGACCCCGCCCCCTCTACACACCACTGGGCTCCATCTCTGTGCTATGCTCACCCCTCTGTGTACTGTAGTTGTCATGCTCCCCCATCTCACATGTGGGCCTCTCTGTCTCATAACATCGGCGTGCGTGCGTCTCTCTTGCAGGGACGATCATTGATAGCAAACCGGAGCCCCCTCCCACCAAGCCACGCACCATGTCCACTTCGTCAGGTGAGGCACACGTGCTTGTCGAAATGAAGACAGTGAATTGTTTTACTAGAGGCTTTTACCATGACAGACAGCAAAGACTGATCAGCATTGACCCCCCTTACAGACACAAGACGGCCCATGCGGGGTGGCATGACTGCATTGGAGTCACTCAGAGCTGTCGAGGCCGTTGAGAGGCCACTCCCCCCGGAACGCCCCAGTCCACTCACCCCCAAACCCATCATCAAGCCCCCACTGTTGACCCCAGAATCCCCTGCAGCCTTCAGGACATCCCCATGGACCACCAGCCAGCCCAGTCCCGCCTGTGAGGGCCCCCCGGCAGAGCCTGAGACTGCTCAGCTGCTGGAATCAGTCAGTCCCCGCAGGGAGACTCCCAGCCCCTGGAGGGAGACCCCTCCAGTTCCTTCGCCCCGCAGGACGGTTGTCCCTGGAGACAGCCGTGATCGATCGGAACGGGCGCAGTCAGTCACTGAAGGTACACATGAATACTCAGACATTACTGTTATTTCAGACAGTATATCGTAGTGCTATCTGTATGTGCCATACTCGCTATTTTGAAAAAATCATTGCAAAACTGCACCAGATATCATTATTTTCTGCATCAAACGGCAAAATATGAGATACAGCTGTTATTCCTAAAGATGGCTCCTGAAATACTGCAGTAGCAGGAACAGAACGAAGACAAATTCACGTAACTTAATCCAAAACATACACAGACCAGGCAGTCGTATTGGATAGCTGATAGCATTTAAAATGTGAACGCAGCCTCTCGTTCTGTGATGGAAACAAACAGGCTTTTATGTGATTATGTGCTCTGTGTATGAACCTTCGCATCCTGCGGAGCCGCGACCAACTCAGAGCGACGCAGTAACTGGGTTTTACCGTCTTAATCCGGAGGCACAGAGTGAGTTTCTGCCGTATGGGTGTATTGTCTGAAGGCCTCTCTGTCCTGCAGATACCCTCCCCAAACCACGCCCCCGGACCAAGCCCTCACCACAGCGCCGCGCCATCTCCGTCCACGAGGAGTCGCTCCGTGAACAGGCTGCCCTTTTGGACCCTGAGGGTAAGCCTGGCACCAATCATCTCACTTCCTGTGCCACTGAGGTCAATGGTAACATCCCCAGGCTCTCGTGGGCAAATCCCATAGGGGTGCAAGTCCCTTTGCGCCTCTGAAATGACATACTTGTTTGCTATGTACATAGTAACATGAAACATAGTATGCGATGAGAGCAGTATGTCTGAATCCTTAGCATGGACAAGACAGTAGGCGACCTGTACCCAGGAGAAAGCGCCATCTCTACACCAACCGAAGCAGAAAACAAAACCCAGTTACATTAGTTGACTCGAATATGTATTTTTTCAAGCTACATCATTGGTAAAAATTCGGGTTAGGTCATTTCACAAGATGTGAAGATACTGTCCTCATGCATACATACAGTATGTACTACATTACCGATTCAGTAGTAGAGTTCTAATGAAATTCAGTATGTACTGTGTAAGTATGCAATTTCGACATCCCCTTAGGGTTGCTCCTTTACAGACCTACCCTTCTCCTCATTCCCTAAATTACAGCCAATCAGCTGTCTAAAAATCTGAGCTTTATCCAATCAGTGTAACATAAAGCACTTAACTTAAATCACGTACTGGTGTACTGAGGACACGTACTCCAGGATGTTATTAACATATTGTCATGCCCTCAGAGCTGAAGGCTGCGTTGCCACGGCTGCAGAGATCACCGGTGCGGAAGTGGGCCAATCACGGGGAGCTGGCCCCCTGCAGCGAGGCTCTGCCCGAGGGAGAGGAGGGTGAGCTGGGGATCAAGGAGCACGGGGAGCTTGGGGAAGGGAGCAAAGTGGGCCTCTCTGCACATCGCCGTGACACAGGCAGCCATGTGATCCCCATGCCTTCAGTCATTGGCTCCTATGATATAGTGCCATTATGACATCACAGCTCACATTTACTACACATGAGTGCCCCAGTCATAATTCAGACAAATACCTACAATTTGCAGGGAGAGGAGGATAATGTCCGGAAGAAAGGGAAGAGCAGCTTATTAAGTTGGCTGGATTGATATCTCCTGCAATAGGGGCACTGGGGATAAAACGGCCTATTAACTGCAATCCATCATCATTATTCTGTCATCAGTGTTTGCCGTATAGCATCAGACCAAATTGAGCCATCTGTTGATTAGGAGATGGTACTGAATTAAGGATTGTAGAAACTCTTCTGGGATTTCCAGCATCGTCTCAGCTACTCTCACATTTGTCCACGCATCCATTATTATTCATTTCATTAGGACAGCAGTCCGGTTAAATAGCGTAGTCAAGCTATAGTCATATAGGCTGTGCATGTAAACGTACTGAGCGAGTCTTACACTGACAGGCCTCTGAAAATTAAATGTGAGTTCTTATGTGTGTGCATGTGTCCCCCCCCCCCCCCCAACCCTCAGCAGGCAAAAGAACCAGCAAGGAGAGCGAGCAGAGCAAGGAGGCAGGGGGCGAGATGGCGACACTGCAGCACAATGTGCAGGGACGGCCGTCAGACCAAAGAACTGATACCCCACAGGTCCTCAAAGACATGAACTGACCGTACGCAGAGTCTATTTTCTACCGTGTCCCTTTGCATTGCACGCCAGACAAAAACAGTAACAAAAGTAAGAAAAAAAGAGGAAGACCGTGTCTATACTTGTTAAATATTATTAAAAATTCCATTCAGATGTCTTATCGAGAATTCTGTTTATGCCGGTGGTTCTATGGTTTGGTTGATGGGGAGGTCGCTCCCCGTTCTTGTTGGGATCTATTTAAGATCTATTTAATTATCTGGTTAATTGCCTCAAAAATGTCCTGTTTCTGGAAAAAAAAAACTAAAAGCACAGCTCCCAATGCACATCTGTCCAGTGAATGGTATCATGGGAATGGTGCAAACATTCTGGAGACCAGAAGCAACATCTGCAGGAACTGGCTACCATAGGGGGTAAGTGACTGGTACCATTGGGATGTGGGGGGTTCTTCAGGCATCAGGAAAGAGATTAACTGACCAAGGGTTGTGTTAAGAACCTCAAAGACTAGAGAATGACCGATTATCAGTTTTGCCAAATATCAGTCGATATTCATCTTATTTTTGATATCGGGCCTTTATTTTTACCCAGTGTTACCGATAAAGTCTTATCATGTGTGTTCCATACACTTCTCTGACAAAACCTCTCTCGGGTCTCACACAAAGTCCACTGTATGGACTGGCTGAAATGTGGACAAGTTCAACTCAACTTAAACCAGTAAATGGTTTTCTCTGGATACGAGTGTAAGCTGAGGAAAGAGGCTGTGTATCAGAGACAGTTGAAAGTTGACAGTACTTGCACCTAGGTGACATATTCCATCCTGTTACCTAGTTTTTAGTTTTGTAATAGTGAAGTTAGTTTCATTTTATTGAATGCGTGCAGTTTGTTTTTTTTTTTGCCATTTTTTTTGTGTTTTGGGAAAGCATTTCTTGAGCCATTTAAGTAACTTTTCAAGCTATTATTTGTTTTAACGTTTAAAATTTTATTTAACATTTTCAGATAATGCAAAATTTGTGTAGAAATTGTGTTACTTTTTCAAAACTTTAAATTTACAGAATATCAGCCTCAGTGATTGATAATCAGTCTCACGGTCAATAATCAATATCGGCTTTGAAAAAAATGATATTGGTCGATCTCTATCATAGACCCTTTTATATGAACATAGTAACTGCTTTGAAATAACTAACGTAGGACTGTAGACCTACTACTTACCCAATACTTGTGGTTAAACAGTGACACGGAGTGGATGAATGTACTGGGCCTATCTAACAAAGACACAGACCATAATATGCTGGAGTGGCACTGAGCAGAGACTAAATTCGCCAAGCAGACATCACCCACCAGAACCTGAACTCAAGAACCCAAGTTGAACAGCCCCCAACACTGCCGACCAGATTCACGAAGGGAACATCTGGTTGGAGCAGACTGTGGATGGCATCGGATTGGGCAATGCTAATGACTCACCCTCCACCCCTTCACTTTTTACAGTCTGTGACTTCTAATGATTGAGCAGTACGTCACCCCTTTTGTAAAAACTACACTTCCCAGCCTCTGTGCATTGAAGAAAAACTACAATTCGCACTGCTCCACCCCAGTAGCTACAGGACTACAGTTTCCCCAGAATCAGCAGGAGACAAACTGAAAGAACGGAGGAAGTGAGCTGGAGATGCTGGTTCTTCTGAAAACCCAAGCATCTTATCAGGTTCTCTTCAACCTGAGGGACACACCAGAGCCAAGCTGGGGGAAGTGCAGATAATGGTCTGGTTAAGGCTGCTGCTCTACAACCCACCAATGTTGTACTTGAAGTCCTACTCCCACCAGAAACCCAGCAGTCCAGATCAAATGACTGATTACATGTAAATGGATACTACTATTGCCGTTCAAAATCATGTGAACAAGGAACAGAGCAATTTTATTCTGGTTCATTCTAATGGGGTTAGAGTTCAATGAGGGCTAAGGGTCAGAGATCATCCTCAGGAACTTGGGTTGTGCAGCTTGCTGATGAAGGTCGGCTGGTGCTCTCATAGGGGACTTTGTGGATCAGGTACCTCACTGTCCACCGCAAGATGTCATCATGAACCCTACAAGAAACACAGCAAATGCACTAAATACAACGTGAGGATGCAGCGCTAACCAGCAAGCTCCTGTACACTTCCTTGAGCTTCTGAAGTCATCCCCATACGAGTAGCGGTAATCCCTGTTGATCTGCTCCTGGCCCAGCTGAGTTCTGTAGAAAAGCGTTATGACAATTTTCACTTTGGTCGACGGCCGATGTCCCTTGACTCTAATTCAACTTCAAATAAACTGGAGTGACATAAACAGTGCTGGTGTGGCTTGTGTGAATTCGAGATGGCTTGTAGTATTCCTCCTCGGCCTGGGCCAGACCCCCACCCTCCAGCGCTCACCTCAGATGGTGGGGGGCTTGTGCCGCACAGCCCTTTGGGTCATAGGTGTAGCTGAACCACCGGGGTGAGTCTGCAGCGGAGGTGGAAACAGGACCATTCACAAACCACCATGCATATTGAATTAATTTTATATATTAGATTATTGATTAGATTATTAGATGTAAAAGAATTTATGATAGTTCTACTATTAAAACACACTGTTAATGCTTGCCCCGGTAAATCTTAAATTGTCATTATGCAGGGAAAAGTGATGTGTATTATCACTACACAAGGAAGAGTGATGTGTATTGTCATTATGCAGGGAAGGTGATGTGTAAAATCTTCCTACCCTGAGAGGCTGGGGGATGTGCATGCTTGGGGCAGGGCTTAATTGGGCTCCTGACAGTCCCTGGTCCTGAAGGGCAGGAGTCCCAGCCAATGAGAATTTTAGTTTCTTCTTCCTCACGCAGCCCGCCCCCCTCCTGGTCTTCTTCATCCTGTCTGAATCCGACATCCTTGTCTACTGTCAACAGAGGCCTCTTCCTCCTCTTACTCCCATTTACTGACTTACTTGGCAGAACTCCTCCTCCTTCTTCCTGCTGAGTTTTCAGTTCACAAATTAGGGGTGTGGGAAGTGGGGGGCAGATCCGGGGGTGGAGCCTGAGGTGGTCCCAAAGGCTGGACCGACATGGGCCGAGGCCAAGGGGAAGGGTCACATCATTGACTAAGAGTGGTGTCCACACAGGGGAGGGGGGCTCAGTGGAGCTTGACGCGGGCTCTGCAGGGGGGTGGCTGCCCTGGTTAGAAGGTTCTCTCAGCTGCTCTGAGCCTCCCGCAGACTCAAGGCCTTCATTAGCCTGCTTCTCGCATGGGGCCAGCCTATTGCTCCAGGTTGACATCTGCCTGCCTGTTGCCATGGCAACCACGTCGGGCTGAGATTGATGGGGTTGTGGGGGACGCAGCGGTGCCTCGTCTATTTCAGGAAGGCCTTCGGGGCTGACAGACCCTGACCCTGAGTCACAGGAAATAAAAACGCTGCGATGAGCCTCTGGGCGATTCTCCGCAAAGCCAAGGTTGGGCACCTTTACCAGCAAACTGGCAGACAGGGAAACCTTTCAAAAGGAGAAGTGCTGCCCCCAGCAGGAAGTCAACGGGACAGTGTTCACGCTACCTTCTTCTGACGGTGTTCTGATTCCGACCTCAGCAGCAAACCTATCCCACGGGTTAATGGGCACCTTCTCCTGATTCCCAAATTCCAAGAGTGAATCGTTTTCTGGGTCAGGGCTGTGAGGATAACCCCTTTCCTCCGGTTCACCTGGCCACAGGCAAAGAAATAAGTCAGAAACAAATATTCTCATTCCCCATACACATTTCACATTTTTGTTCCCTCCCAGCTCCCAGCACACCTGAACCAAACAATTAAACGATCAAGAACACTGAATACCTGGAACAGGTGTGGTGGGAGTAGGGAGTGAGTAAAAATGTGGACTGACTGGGGGTCCCTGAGGACTGGATTAAAAAACACTGCAATAAAGCAGTACAAAACAGTGCACTGACACACAAATACATGTGAATGGCAGTGGTGATGCCATAGGGTTAGAAAACCTCCCTTTTGACCAGCACAGTTAGACCACGGTAAGTGATCTAACAAAATCTGAAAGCTTGCAAGTTATCAAGGTTCCCCGTCTACAGGAACCATGGTGTCTGAAACGGGAACGAGGTCCACCTGAGCTGACGGTGACACGACAGCTACATAGACGGGCTCAGTTTCCGGGCTACAAGTGAAGGGGCGTTACCTGAACTACATGTCACAGAAACACACAGGCTGGAGGCCTGTCTCTGGATCGCCTCCATCTGGAGCTCGGTGATATAGCAGCAAGAAACAGGGATGGAGAACGCTGCGCTGTCCTGAAACAGGATGACAGGAAACAAAGTGTCTTCCTAATGCACCAAGCATAGGCAGGGAGAACGCTAATCAAACTGAATTACACCCTCTGAAGTGCCTGAGGTGAGTCACAGTGACGTCACGAGTCACTGGAACATTTGATCGGTACTGGCTACCACAGCCCAATCTATTTAATATCCTGCATCTGCCTAATTTACACGAGTAGCACAGATGGTACGGTCCCGTCACACGCTACAGAATGCCTGAGGCACACGGCTTGAAGCTATAAACTATCAAAACGTCGGCTGAGTGAAAACCCAGAGCAGTCCGGCAGCTTCCTGCAATGTTTGATGTGCCATCCTGTGGAAAGGAGGCAGCAGCAGACTGTCGCTTAATACAACAGATCTAATTAGGCACTTGCAGTAACATCATAAGGGAGAGTACCACGAAATCATGAGGCTTGCTGTATGTATATTTATCTATTTGTTAAAAGATCATATTGGAATTTGCAATCCACAGATATAAATACTGAATGGATCAGATCGGGCACCAAAAAGTGGTTTGGGATATCCCAAGTTCAGTCTTAACATAAAGCTTCCAGATGAACTTTGAATTGCAGTCAGTTGCTGGTCATCTGTGTTGATTCCTGTCCAACACGTCCCTGAAGGTGGTTTGCTACCAACTGCTCAGCAGCGAATTTGGTCATTTAGTTTATCCCATGCTTCACTGAAAAAGATTTATTGCTGTCTAAAGCAGATTTAGAGCCATCTAAAGAAACAACAGTAACTCTTTGAGAAAAAGCTTCCTTTTGCCTTTACAGTCAATGCAACTTAACAGGCCCCCAGGCCAGAATTTCAAAACAGATTCTATGATGTTTCAGCAGATAAACATGAGCCCCATCTCACCAGTCCCACATTTAATGACCACATTTCTCAGTATAGCTGCTGTTTATAAATTACTGGCTGCCCACCTTGTGCCTGATCCTGTCTCTATCCCACCTCGTTCTGGCAATCAGAGGACAGCCCTGGCAATCAAGGCCACGGGGGGGCGACAGCAGCCCCCTAACTTCCAGCAGGAGAGAGCTGAGTCTGTCCAGACATGCCGTCGCGGGAGACTCTGGGAAAAATGGGAAAGTGCCACACCGATGACTCCTTAGCACTTCAGATGATGGTCTCGATGACTCCCTCAAAGCCCTGCTTGGACATGAGGGCGTGCTGTTGGGGTCACCCTACAATTCATAACCACTCAAAACATGCATGCACGTGTTGGGCGGGGCAGTACGAACCTGAACTGCATGGTTCACTGTGAGAGGAAAGTCCCTCCTGTAGACACCTGAAAGACACCCGACCCGTAAAGCATGACAGCGCCGTGACAACAGAACGCCACCCTCACACACACTCCCTGTTATGGCTGCATGATGTCACGCCATGCTTATATGGCACATGAGCAATGATCACCAAGGCATAAACATTTGTCCAGAATCCAGCTTTTCCGTATTATACAGATATATAAAAAGTTAATAACCTGTATGAATTTGGAGTATCCTTATGCTAAATAAACGTCAGACTTTAAATTGCAAAAAGTACCACCACACCACAGACGTCTTTTTACCTTGTTTATCCACAATATCTCTTCATTTAAAAGATGCTGCAGCTACTTATCTGTCCCTTTCTTCACCGCCACTTCAGTGCTTATCGCTTACAAGATACACAGTCATGTGAAAAAATTAGGACGCCCCATTAAATAATTGGTTCTTTATTAAGAAATATCAACATATCAATATTAAATCATCTTTCAATTTATATCTGTGGATAAAGGTGATGTATTTGCATCTCCTGTGCAAAAACAAGAAACAAAATGACTTATTTAACAAAAGAAATTAACCAAGATGCCAATCCCTACTGAGGAAAAAGTTGGGACACCCTATGCCCTAATAGCTAATGGACAGATGGTCTCACATTGTCCTCAAGCCCCCTCTTATACGATGAAGAATTCATAGCAGATTCTATGATGGTGAGCTGGTCAGGTTCAGCTGTAGCAAAGCAGCCCCAAACCATGACATTTCCACCCTCATGCTTCACAGTTGGCATGAGATTCTTTTGTTCAAAAGCCAAAGAGTCTTTGACTTATGCCAACATGCCCTCTGTTTCTATGTCCAAATAACCCAGTTTTAGATTCATCTGTCCAAAGGAGATTGTTCCATAAGTCCTGGTCCCTTGCTAAGTGGTTACTGGCAAACTTCAGTCATGCCCTGGTGTTTTTTTTCACAGTAAGGGTTTCCTCCTTGCACACCTCCTACTGTATGTAAATCAAACCTGTGCAGTGTCTTTCTAATGATAGGTGCATGTACCTTGACATAAACCGTGGCAAGAGCGTCCTGTAGGTCCCGTGATGACATTCGGATTTTTAGAGACTTCTTTCAGCATCTTGCGATCGGCTGATTCCACCTGATGTGGTGCAATTCTAGGCATTTTAAACAGTAATGAATGTGAGGATGACCCAACTTTTTCCTCAGTAGGAATTGGTAGCTTAGTTCTTTTGTTAAGTGAATTTGTTTCTTGTTATTGCATAGGAGATGCAATTACACCACCTTTATCTACAGATATAAGCTAAAAGACGATTTAAAATTGATATTTCTTAATAAAGAACTTAATGTTTAATTTGGTGTTTTATGGGTCTTCAGTCCTGCTTCTAGAGACCTGTTATGAATTGTCCTAGCAGTGCACTTCACACCATGTTTCCCATTGTTTGTTTCACAAGACTGTACCAAAATGATACCATGTGGCATATGCTGCTGCCTGAATTTTATAAGCATAAGGAATATTATAACGATTACTAACTTTTGGGCGTCACAATACGCCTCTCACTAATATGTTAGGCGTATTACTAATCTGCTTACCATATTGTGGGTGTAAAGCAATGTCCATACAGTTCCAAAAAGCCAGCATCCAGACAAATGTTTTGCCCATCGTCTAAAGCCCCGGTGATTATTGTGCATGCGGCGTACAATTTTGATCATACTGCGATGCGATATTGTACATCCCTACTCCAGGTCATTTAAGAAACATCGTGCTTCTCAGTGTACCGTAGCATCCCAGAGCCACGGCATGGTGCATTTCGAGACAGCCACCCAGCATGCTTTGCAGCATGCATAACAGAGTTAATATGTGGTTTGTTTGTTGTGTTTATTTATAATACCTTATGATTAAATTACGTTATATCATAAGGCTAGTCTGTGTTGGTTTCACTGTTGTATGTCACTGTAAATGTCATTGCATCATTCAATAATAATTACCAGATTGTGGTGCATTTGTGTTCGGGAAAATAAACCGTTCTATAAATGGTCTGTCTAGTAGTGGATCCCAGGCTTGGTACAGTATGATTGCTGCAGATTTCAGAAATCCACTGTCACGGTGCCAGTAACAGATCAGACACTCTTGCAGAGGGAAAGAGGCACGCAGCGGCATACTCGAAGCAGCTGAGGGCAGCATTCAGGTGGCTGCGTGGGACTCATCCCACACGTGTCGTGGATCTCCTGGTCACCATGGCAACGCTCACGACCCAAAACCCTGCATGGAGCTGCAGAGATATAAGCTGAGCTGGTGCTTGCTTCGGAGCTCTGAGTGGACCAGTTCAGCCCAGTCCCCCCATTTTCCACCAAACGTCTGCGCGGACGCGCATAACGGTACGCCACATTAAACTGTGTCCAAAATCATAAACCATTCTACCTGTTATTGCTTTTAAAAGCAAACCACTGCGCTTGAATGTGATTCAACACCCAGGTTTCTGCTATACGTCACATACCTGTGAGGTTTATCAACCCCAGGGATAAACGCAGTGGTCAGTTCATGGACTGTCAACATCAACTGCCATTTTCCCTGGTAACAAAGAAGAGTGTTGTATTCAAAAGAAGAACATTAAAGTCTGACTTTAAAAAGCGTGGGTGCCAATATATAAAATCACGAAGGCCTCCCAGTAGCAGCAGGAGGCGGGTAAGGTCTGCCAATTCCTACCTCCTCCACCTCCCTCTGGGCCATCAGGCTGTATCTGAGCAGCAACACGCTGCGGCCTGCAAGGCTGGAGAACGTTCCACCCACCCCCAGGCTATGGGGGCCGCTGCAAAAACAACACTACTGTAAATGTCAATGTTTTGCTCATGGACCATAATGCAACCTTATTCCATTCATAATATAATTGCTTAGTAACTAACAATCAGTTCTTCAGAGCCTAAAAAAATCCTGACACGATTTGTAAAAGTGTTTGAGACGTGGTTGTTTTAGAGGGACACAAAAGCGGCCATCGACAGAGATCATATTACAAGTGTAAATGACGGACGACACATAAGGAAGGGTTAGGGACATACAGCTTTAGAAAAAATCAAAGGACCATGGCAACATTTTATTTTTTTCACTCATTTCTCAATTTATGAGCATATGCTTGTGTAAAATATAATATATTCTTTGCAAATTGCAGCCTGGTCCTTCCCTGTTTCTCATTAATGAAGGGCTTCTTCCTTGCTTTATGGGTCTTCAGTCCTGCCTCTAGAGGCCTGTTATGAATTGTCCTAGCAGTGCACTTCACACCATGTTTCCCATTGTTTTTGAAAGTTACTTGATGTCATCCTTCGATTCGTGAAGCACCGTTGCATAAGTTGTCGGTCATCTCTGGCATTAGAAACTTGCTTCTGCCCTCTACCTGGCTAGTTTTTGGTCCTTCCCAGTGTCTCCCTTTTTCACATTGTTCTTGTGTCCTGTGGTCTTATAAATTTTGAGCCTTCTGTTAGCAGAACCAGGATTAAAATAGGATTTAACAATACAGATTCTATAAAAAATATGGAGTGGTCTCATTTTTCCCAGAGCTGTATACTATGAAAGTCATGTTGGTGTTTTGCACCTGAGAAACTTCTGCCATGCCTCCCTAGTGAGGAGGCCACGGATCGCAGCCAGTCCGTCAGACAGAAGAAGGAGCGCCACCGGATCTTCATCCAACTCTTTCAGAGAGCCTGCCGCTTTACCAACCTGCGACACAGTATGACAACATCAAGAACAGCGGTCCCCGTGCATCGGTCCAGTTATCGGATTAAAGTAAAATACGAAAACGTACTGCGTGGCTTTCCAGCACCCTTAAAACACGAGCGAGCACCCTGGCGGTTCTTTGCCGAGTTCCGTAGTTCTGGATCAACTCCTCGATCCATGGTTCAGCTTGGGTGCCATTAGACATGATACCATCCTCCTGTTCCCCAGTGAAAAGGGACATAACTGCAAATAACAATATAAATACTGGGATCCCAAAGGTTGTGCATAGTTTCTATTCCAAGCATTAAGTGAAAACAAGGTACCTTGTACAAGTAACTGCGATATATTTGATATATATGGAGTCGAACACCAACCGTGAAGTATCTAGCTTCGCTTAGAAATTAGTGCCAACATCCCCCTCAACGAAATAAATAAATAAATAACAGTAACTGTCAGTGATGAATTGCACTCTTACTTACACTCATCTCCTGTGAAGCGTTGGAGCCGTTCCCCTGGAAACACAATAGCTGCCGTTGTAACGCGGTGTCCCCCTAAATTCCGTCCGCGGAGAACAAAGTACAGCAGTACGGTTCCTATGGGTGTGATATGTTTACCAGGAAATGGCTTAATATCACTTATAACGCAACGCGTTGTACTCTGAAGCTACCCATTAACTTTTGTATAACACTGATTTAAAATTCTTAATCCGGAAATAATCTGTCAAAGATGGGCTGGAAAAGAAATGTCACACCACTGAAAGATTCAAGACAGAAAATGTAAACTGTTTAATTGACCATGTGAATTGGAACGCCTACTTGCTCAGCCACAGTCAGTCAGTAGAAACAGCCAACAATACAACAAAAATAATAAATAGCCAATAGGGGTGCCATATTGTGGTGAAGACAAGTAAAAAAGACACTGCACTTCACAGAGGTGCAAGTGATATTACAGTAGTCCAGATTTAGATACTCTATTGCATAAGGCTTGAGGGAAGAAACTCCTCGAATTTCTTAGCCAGGGTTCCGGGGGTGAGAATAGCTTGTGGTTAGGCACATATATGCGAGACGGCAGTTCCTGTGGTCTTCTGAGACAACCTCATTACCTTCTGTATGGCTTTCCTCTGGTGAACTACTGCTCCACCACACCACCCCATTATACCAAACCAGACCATATTACACATCACACAGCAATAAACCACACCATACCAAACCATAAGACTTTCAATGGCATTTGGGTAGGTTAGGGTGGCTTGGCTCATCCTCTACGTCCTTACCTATCTTTCGAAGGCTTTGATATCCTCTAGAAAGGAATTAAAGCTAAAATGGCTAGCCATTTGACAGTCTTTCTCTGATTCTCTGAAATCTAAAGGACGCAAAACGTGCAGTTACTGACAGCGTCCATCGGAGAGGCGTCAGTGATGATTGGTGTGTGACTCTTGTTGTCTCCTGAAGTCCACAATCTCCATTGTTTTACTGATCTCCGGGGTGAGATTAATGTCATAACACTTCTCAACACTTGTTTGCAGAAACATTACAGGTGCTGAGACCAGCTACTGTGAAATCATCAGAAAACTTGATGAGATTGTTTCTGAATTGCCAGCAGCCCGGCAGAAAGCCAGAATTGACAATCAAGACAATGATCTATCCACGGTCACAGGTATTGGTATGATTTGGTGGCATTATTAAAATATAATATTAATGGAAAAGTAAATAAATTCAATTGCTTATGCTTATTGTAAAGCAACAAAAAAAGCTCAAACCTATAACATACAGACACTCCTCTACTTATTAGACAACTTTCAACTTACGAACTTTCAGTCATACGAACGAAGAGGACTGCAAGTCCAAATTGTGTTCATTGGGCTCTCGTTTCCTGTCCGCAGCATCAATTGTTCTTTTCTGAGCGCCAATTCTGTCTAGTACAACTTCTTGCTGCTACTCCCGCCGCGCAGCAGCATAGCGTGCATATTCCCAGCATCCTGCTTCTTTGTACTTGCGTATACCCTTAAAATGATGTTGAATAACGACTTACGAACATTTCAAGCTACGAACGGCCGTTCAGAACGTATCTCGATTGTAAGCAGAGGAGCGTCCGCATAACAGGAAACTGAAGGCATCACCAAGTAAATAAAAGACATTTACTTACACATTATAACATTAGCATAATTCTGGTCCAAAACATGCCATATTATGCTCAAAAGCTGCTTTCAAAGGCAAAATATTTAAGTGCAAAAAACTGTAGTTCCCTTATGCTTGATAATGTTGGATATCTTGTAAAATTAAACCCATTTATAATTAACTGAACAGCAAACAAAAACTCGAGAATTTCTGTGATTATAATTTGCAAGATCTTGCACTTAGCAACCTGGCTGGAAATAATAAAAACATTGTTTCAAATTAAGTTAATTCAACCTAAACTAGTTCTTTTGGTAACTTTTAAAAAATATTGTTTTACCTAGGTCACAATTTGTGTTATTTCAAAATATCAATATTTAACAATAAACGAACATTTTAAAAATTACAACAGATTACAAATATCAGTCATTGTATAAAGGCACCATTTGAGAAGGTCTGCATAATAAATGGAAACGAATAAGTTAATTACGGAAATAAAGAAATGGATTCCACGCAGAATCATTTTTTGCAGTTGAAGCATCCATTTAAAAAAAAAAAAAAAACACTCAATTATCCCCTGGATAAAACATCACACATAAATGTATGTATAGTAGTTTGGGGATTTTAAGGTTTTAGTGCCAGAAAGAAATGTTACCTCAAAGAAACATCAGCCTTGTTTGGTTAGTTGGTGCTAATCAAACACCATCATACACATATACAAAAACATAGGAAGTCTCATGTGTGAAGGTACAATATGTGAGATTGTAGCTCATGCTCAGGCATTTGAAAACCTGATCAGTGACACCTGATATTGTCTCATTAGTAAAAATACATGTTTAAGCCCCAAACATCTGACAACGGACACGCTGCTCTGGTCAGGCCTCTCCCACTTTAAGATATATAATGCTGGTCGACAGCTGCAGTCTAATGGCCACTAGCCTATCAAATAAAGGAAGCACATCCCAGAGATAAATAAATCCAGCTCAGGATACCTGAGAGATCGTGGATGGTTCTAAAATGAGCCTGGCATCACCTGTCTGGCTGTGGTTCCACTCCACTCCACATCATGACCCTGCTAAATAGTTGCATGCTAAAACCAGGAGCAAGCATGCCCCGACTTGCACGGTGGGTATGATTAGCACGTGTCAGTCGCTGTACACCCACCACGGGTTTAAAGGACTGAACTATTGGCTCAGGGCAAGAACAGAATCCAGCTGAAGGAGTCGGGGCACTAACAGCTGCATCTGTAAGTAAAGGCCCACAGTGGATGTGGGTGCCCCATCTCCCAGTGTTATAGCGTGGCCAGGATCCTGAGGAAGGAGATGACAAGTACACAGAAGGACTGGCCCACTCCGAACACCAGGGCTTCCAGGGAGATCATCTTCTTCCCAGCAGCTTTGTACACTCCTGCTATAGCAGCACCTGTGACACACACAGACAGGAAATGACATATGGAAGCAATTCATAAACAGGCAAGAGTATCTTAAAAATATTACAGTACATCCTGCTCAACTGAAGACCTTTTGGTATAAGAACATAAGAAATATACAAACGAGAGGAGGCCATTCGGCCCATCAAGCTCGCTTGGGGAGAACTTAACTAATAGCTCAGAGTTGTTAAAATCTTATCTATCATTTGTTATACGCTTAATGATGTTATTTTTTTCCCCCAGGATGTCATGTCCACTCAGGTCTAAAGCAGATGCGGGGTAATTTATAAATAAGTATAATTTCAGATGACTGCTAGTACCTTCACCAGTTCTCATCTATGCTCGTGGTTTCTGATCCGGGGCTATTTTTTCATAAACAAATAATGAAGTTAAATGACTTCAGAAAAAGTGATTTTCATATTAACGAGGCTAAAATGATTATGTCACTCCTTGTAATGAATAAAAGTTATTCCAGTTTCCTGCATTGGGAGTGTTGTAACGTATTTTTGAAATATACAGTGCAACAGCATTTCTTTTCAAACCTGAAACATTTAGGTTATGAACAGTGTTGTGGAAGTTACTCACAAAAGTAATTCATTACAGACAGTAGGTCCAGAAAGTACAAATCTAGACAAAAATGTTATTTCAACCAACCAGCTGAACACTTTGTGACTGCAACTCTTTGTACTTAACTGGTTGGTTGAAACAAAACTTTAGTCTGGATTTGTACTTTCTGGACCTGAACTGTCTGTGATAAAATACTTTTGTGAGTAATGTCTGCAACACTCGTTATGAAACCATGTTGTTACTGTAAATAGGAGGCCTCCTACTGGTCCGTATCAGGGACTGAGCACTCCTGCTGTCAAGCCTGGGAGCGCCGAGCAGACACGGAAGGGAGGCTGTACAAGCGGAGACAGGGGACGTACTGGTGAGGACGCCCCCGCAGAGTGGACCCACGATGCTCATCAGCATGATGGCAATGGGCATGAAACGTGCCACGCGATGCTGCCGCAGGGTGCCCAGTGCCAGGAGGGCGGCAGGCAGGTGAAACATCAAGGAAGAAACCACGGTCCATAAGAACACACCGTACCACATCTCTGAGAGAGGGGACACACACGGAAGGCCACCGTCATAACATTAATACAGAAACGACATCACGATTGCTGTGGGAAACTAGACACATGTCTACTGGCTACACCGGTGTCACTTTATGGAAAAATGTAGATTATGTTTCACCTCCTCACCTGTGCTCTCATACCTCACACACTCTAGTGTTTTCTGTGTAAATCTGGACACAGTCCAGTTTGTGTGTGACAGATAGAGACCTTTAGAACACGTTTTGTTTTGGCTGCAAAACATATCAATGCTAACATTATTACTGACACATTCCTTTTTGTTACAATGTACCGGCTTTTTCCATTAAAAAAAACGATTTAATGTCGACGATATAAGCACATTTAGTAAGTAAGTACACTCACAAAAAACCTGTAATCTGATTGTTACCACTACATAATTTAATGGATGTCATAATTCGATGCCAAGGCTACATATACATATACCTATCGCAATACTACAGTTTAACATGGTCATGACTAAAGATCTGTACTTTGAAATCGGTTGGAAAAGTGAAAATACTTTGTTTTTTTAAAGGTGAACATCATCTAAAAGTTGCCATGTGTGTAAATAATATTTATCTTTCCAAGTTTACTTTAATATGTTTATCAAATAAATCTAACTGCTACGTTAGTTGGATCGATTACAATGGCACTGGAAAAAATGTACTTACCTGAAAAGTCGCAAAGCGATGTGTCGTTACCACACTTAGTGCCATTTTCTCTTGGGACCAAATTCAAACTGAGAATTTGCTGGACAAATCCTATGTCACTATACCCAGTCTGCATTGTTGGAACATCGAATACAACATATACAGCGACGGAGGAGTAAAAAACTGAATTAAAAATAACACAGACTCGGAGATATCTGTCCTGCAGAAGGCACTTAAACGAAACTTGAAGATCGACGTCACGAAGCTCAGCCTACTGTACCCTTTGCATATTTTCTTCGCTCATTTACTGCTTTCTAAGCCTACCACTAAGACCTGAATTCGCTTACTTAATGCAAGATGATAAAATATTCAGAAAAAACTGTTACAGAACTGTAGTCAAGTGGACCATTTTGTTGCAATAACCCACGCCATCCAAAACAAAACATAAAAAGAGACCAAAACAATGTACGACTATTGCGACGGGCTTTTTTGACCCTATAAGTTTTCCGTAGCTCCGTTTTCATTGGTTGGATGTTGTCGCGGAATTTATACATAAAAAATTTCGCCGTCGCACTTTCTGGTTTTTGTTAATAGTTTATGCGTATATTTTACGAAGAATATGAACATTTCAGATTACGATTCCGAAGATTATTCCTCGGGCGAGGACGAAGATTATATACCCTCTGGTAGGTTAATGAATAATGTAGCTTGACTTGGTTTCGTTTTATCGAAGACGTTTGGGTAGTGGCAATTGTGAGTCTTTCTCTTGATGCTCCTAAATGTTGAGTTTCCTTTGTACAACTGGGTCCAAGCAGTTGGCTCAAAGCAGTACACTTGTTTTTCTTTGCATACTTTGATCGTAACTCTACTCACGTACAGTATATGTGCTATATTAGCATCGCCCGAATTCTGTAAATATATATTTAACCACTTTTCCTCGTTTCTAAAGTACTGTGTATATAACAGGAGAAAAACATCATTGAAGAAGTGACGTAATCATTTGATTCATATTATGAGATAAGAGTATTACTTAGTACTATCTGTTGAGCTGCGCGTATGTATACTTTTATGTTAACTTATACCACCTCATTTGAAGCTGCCGTCTCATGAACGCTAACCAAAATGCATTTCAGATGATAGCCTGAGTGAAGATGACATGAACGAATGCGTGAACGAGGACGGGCTCGATTCCCAGCAAAATGAACTGCAATCTAAGGCAGTAAAGAAGAAACTGAGCAAGAAAGCTGTCGTGGTGAGGTAGGTGACACGTGACAGATGGCACGCCTCTGTTTTAAGTTCAAAGCACGGGTGCGTGGGGTTGGGGGTTAGGATTGATTCCAAATAACTTGGAAAGTAATTGGTTCAGCCTGGGTTGTGGACCTGATGTGGTATGCTCTCCAAAGTCTCTTGTGGCACCCATGATAGTTGATGATAAATTGATATATAATTGTGTGTTTGAGCTAATCTATATTTAGGTAATAAGGTATTACAAATAAGCTTTTAAATGTTATGAAAGTAATGATTTATAAAATGTGTTGGTGATGTTAGTGACAGTGTCCCTCTTGTGGGTCAGTAAATATGCGCAACGGAATCCATCACTGCTGTTTACCTTCATCTGGACAGAAAAAGAAAGAAAGGGGTGTTAAAACTGGAAGACAGCTGCAGTAATGAGATAAAAGAGGCAGAGCAAGGAACACAGGATGAGGGGCAAGGAGAAGAAGCAGGTAAAGACGTGGGCCTGACTGTGGGCCGGGAAGATCATGAGAAGAAGAGAGCTGACGATCTGTGGGCCAGCTTCCTGAGTGACGTCGGGCCCAGGCCCAAGGCTCCTACCCCAGAGCACTCTTCCTCTGCTACTGACTCAAAGGTACCGCAGGGCTCTGTGGTTCTGATATCCCCCAATAGCAGCATGTCACTTTAGAGCATAGGCAGTTCTAGGGACTCTGGGGGCTGTAGGCAAAAAAAAAGGAAATGGGGGCCCCCCAGGTCACCCTCTCCAGACAGAGTAATATTCATTACCATTATTTTGGTGCGAAGTCTAAATTTAATAATATCACCAAAGAGTAATTAATAAATAAAAGTTTTCACTGTTGTTAAAAATAATTACACAAATAAATCTGATTTGTCACTGCAATGAACAATGTAATTAGTTGCCCTCTGGAGATCCAGGCAGTTGCCTGTACTGTCGCTACACCTGTAGAGATGGACATGAGAAGGACGCACACACAAATATCACACAAATATCACACACATATCACACACGTATCACACACATATCACACACATATGCCTGTGTGCAAAAGCACTCTGATTTCTGTAATAAAAATAGCACTTTATTCCTCTTGCATAATGCAGTATTCATAATTGAAATAATGGTTTCTGTTGGACAATCGTAAAAATATGTGTCCATGAATAGAACATAATGGAGTGAAAATCTCTAAAGCAGATTCTTTTTGGGTCACCTGGCTGCTGTGTGAAACGTAACACCTCATAAGCGTGACACTTTGCAAATCATTTCGCCTACTTTGCTAAAAGAAAATTAGGTGATTTTTGGTTAAAATAAAAACAAAATTATTTTATTTATTTCTGAAGCCCAGCCTTTATATCTTGATAGTTGTTCCCAGTTAATTATGTATAAATTGGTTAATTAGAATATAAACTCTGGACCTCGATTCCAAATCCAGGCCTTGTTTTCAGTTCTCCCAGGTAGTTAGTTTAATAATTACTGATTCT